>JADLZL010004926.1:0-196016 GCA_015844335.1 Chrysopogon serrulatus | reverse complement strand
CTAAAGGTGTTTTTAGTCCCGGGCTCATTATTTGCGGGAGCTAATGTTGATTTTGGCCGAGTGACCAAAGGCCTGTTCTGTAGTAGTGAGTAAACTTCAGTGATAGGATTCTAAGAACTGCTAGACAGAGTGCAGCTGATATGCTTGCTTTCCAAAAATGAAGTCTGTGAGTAGGAGACATCCTAATCTATAGTTCTATGTATGCAGTTGGAGAAAAAGTAGTAGTAGTAGTAGGAGGAGATTGCAGTACTTAGATGTGATGTTTTAATTGGTGCATTGAAAAGGTTTCAGGCCCTCAAGTTTTCCACTCTTCTGGATTGGCATCACTTTTGCCATCCAGATCCTACAAGAAAGCTACTGAATTCATGAATTGTCTTGAAGTGCATCAATTGGACCATGAAACTGTCACAAAAGGCGAGGATGCAACAAGCACTGATCACAAATGGAATTAAGCCATCGAATTATATCATCCCACAACAGCTATCAGGCACCAGGTAAAACTACCATTCAAATGACATATATATATGAAACTAACCACAAGGCAACAGCAAAAACAACTTTTTATTTCTGGTCATAGCACATGCATTGTTTTCCTACAAGCAGGATTTTTTCTTTCAGTTAACAGGGAATGAGAAATAAAGTATTAAAGTTCCATCTCATGAACTGGCATTGTCAAAATACATAAGAAATAAAGTCATCATCATGAACTAACATTATCCATTCCTTTTTTAAAAAGAAAAAGAACATTTATGAAGTATGCTAAGAAATGTAATCCAACATTTTAGAACTACTTACCGATCAAAAAGAAAAAAAAAACATTTCTGAAGTATGCTATGAAATGCAATCCAACACTTTAGAACTATGTACCGATCAAAAAGAAAAAAATTCTGATCAAATTAGAGCAGTAATTGTCACACTTATTCATCTATTTTCAGTACACAAAAAATTGGAGTCTATTTTGAGTGGGGAGAGAAGAGAGCTCGTGACTCACCTTTGTAGCCTGGAGGAGGAGCCCTACTCCAGTCCTGAGCGATCCGTGACTTTCAAGTGCGGGCAGATCTGAGTAATAGGCAATCACTTAACAATAGCCAGCAAAGGGATCTGAGGATGGAGGAGGCTGCAGTGGAGGCAGGACCTAGGGCGGCCCTAGCCGAATCTCGTCCGCCCTCGTCCATGGAAGGACCACGTATCTGCGTGGACGAGCAGAGTTCCGATGATGGCGACGGAAAGGCGGAGGCGGCGGAGAGGCGGGTGCTGAGGGGACGGCGAAGTTGAGGAGGTGGTGGTGCATCCTCGCTGCTCGCGTCTGTGTCGGCGGTGGCGAACTGAAGGGCGAGGGAGCAGTCATGTAGGGGGTGAGGCGGGTGACGGCGCGTCGTCGCTCCTGGCGTCCGCAGCGGCGTCGGGAACGGACGGGAAGGCGATGCACAGAGACAAAACCACATTGATATGAGGGAGGGAACTTTTTTGAGACGGATGTGATGAGCACCGGGCTTCAACTCACTGGGAGGGGCGTTGGCGGCCGTCGGACGAGCAGCAGGCACCGGGACGAGCAGCGGCATCGGGGGACCAGCGGTCATCGAGTAGTGGCTACCGCAATCCACTCGAGAGTGCCTCCCGCGCTGCACTGATGGGAGACGTGGTGCGGGCGCCGCACGGCCTGGAGGATGGTGCGCGGTGCGAGTGCAGGAAGAGAGAGGAGATCACATGGAACTGACCGGCAATTACAGAGGGGAAGAAGGGGAAGAAAGGGGAAGAAAATTACAGAGGTGTGCGGGATCGCACGTGGTGGGGGAGGCGAGCCGAAAAATTACCGCACCAAACAAAACTAACCGTTTTACTCTTTTTAGTTGTAGAGATAGAGATAGAGATATCACCACCCTACGGGATGCTGGATGATTTAATCCAACGTCGAACCTTTTGTCTCGTGTATAAATGCAATATTGGGTTGACATAATATGCACTTGTGCGAAAACCTTAAAAAGGCGAACAACTTATTTTGTATACTTCACCTGGCCAAGTTGGCAAGTCCTCATAGAAAATTGGAAGTGTATACATACCAAATAACCGCTTGAAAAAATAATACGTACAATTTCGGACCTGAGATCCCAGACCTAATGTTAAATCTAATATAACTTTTTTGAATGGTTTTTGCTTTGTTTTCCATCCGGGTGAGATAGTTCATGATCAGCGCTATACAAGAGCAATATCTTTTCCTCGCTCTTGGCGAGATACAAATGTTGAGATCTAGCATGCTAATCCATCCTTAGTAGAGTTGAACAATATAGTCCCTGTATTTTTTTTGTCACAGGTGAGTGTGTGGTCTGGTCGTAGAATGTGCTCGCTCGAGACAAGAGGACACAGCTTCTCCCGATTAAAAAAAAACTATTTTAAGCTTATTTTGAATTTCTAGAGGCAAACTTACCACTCTAATCCTCAATCCTTTATATGGAACATTATCTTTTCTAAGTTAAAAACCCTAAAATCAATTTCAGAAGCGGTTACTGTTCTCAACAGCGGGGGCACGTATATCAGCCACTAGAAATAGTTGATTTCATAGACACATGGTTAGATGTTATTAGAAAAACCGCCTCTAGCACTACAACACAAAACAATTTAATTTTAAAAATTAATAACTTAAAATGTATATTTGGCCCCAAAATGGTCTAAAATAAAAAAAAAATCATTAGCTACAAAGTTTTCGCTCTTCATCCAACTTTATTTGAAAATGTTATGGATTCTTTTTTATACTGTAGCTAAAATTGTTTTACTACTACAGAAATAATTTTGCAAGGCAAGATGTGTTTATTAACCATGACAATCAAAAGATTTAACCACCATGTAAAATGCCAAATTATTTTACCAAGGCGGGCATTTTTCCTTTACCATGACGGTTGAAATTGACTTCCATGGTAGGCGGTTAAAAAAAAATGACCGTCATGGTAAATCAACCATTCGTCACGCTTAATAAGGTCCAAAGCCTAGCTAGCCCATTAACTTTGCCACATATATAAGTAGCATTTAGGGTTTCACTCCCTTTCTTCTAGCAGCTGGCTCCCTCCCTTCCTCACACTATTGTTACCCTCCCCTCCCTCCCTCACATGGTGAGGCTCGCGCTGGGTGGCTAGCGGCGCTGGACTCGCATGGCACACGGCGGCTAGCGCGGGGCCGGCGGTGCGGGGCATGCAACTCAAAACCGATTAATGTTTCTTTGTGTGACATAACGTAACACCTATATATCCATGCTGTTTTTCGTTTCTTTTCTTAATGTTCTTTAATCTTAACATCTTGCATTAGCTCATTACTAACCCCACTTATCTATATTTTAGGTGCTTTAGTTTTTTATTGTTGTCTTTTTAATTATAATATTTTATGGTCTAAGATTATTGACCGAAAATTCAGGCACTTAAAATATTGTAACTTCCTTGCTCCTCAGTTCAGATTATATGTTGTTTTGGCTATCAAATCTTTGGCTTGAAACAAACAGTAAATTTGTATTGGCTGCCGAGTGTTGGCCCGGAACCTAAAATAGTGGTAGTAGAGTATCGAACAAATAAGTTTCTGGAACCCTAGAACAGCAATCCGTTGTAGTCTAGCTGGTTAGGATACTCGGCTCTCACCCGAGAGACCCGGGTTCGAGTCCCGGCAACGGAAATTTTTGTTTTTATTATTGTTTTCTTTGTTCTGGCATAAATTTCAATGACAAACCAAGATCCATTTCCATGTTCATTGTTGCTACATACTTTTCTTTTTCCTTTTGAATCAAATACAAAAACCACAAGTACAGTCTGTCATGCACAAGGCCGACGCAGCTTGGGGGTGGGTCACGTGGAAGTATTCAGGGAAGAGAACCATGCATACACAGGTTCAGTTCAGTCACGCGTTTGTTCCAACAATACAAAAACGTTACAGAACATGTGAAATGAAAAATAAACAATAGGCATTTCCAGTGATTCTTCTGCGTTCCAAGAAGAAAGCTGGCATGGATTACAAGCATGATCTTGCGTTTACCAGCTCTATTCGAATCCATGCCGCAGTCTCTGCACGAGCACAAACTGCAATCAAGCCTAATAGTTCAATCAAATGTCACGGAACTGACTAGAGTTCCTCAAATCCTTCTTCGTCCGCGTCCTCCTCTATTCTTTCAAAATGAACCCGGAAGCTCTCCATCTAGCAATGACAGGAAAAAGGAAAATGAAACGAAAGTTCAAAGTGCTGCCAGCCCTGCATTATTCCAAACCTAAGGATTGATATCACTAGAAGGATTTGTTGAGAAGATACTTGGTATTTACTGTTGCATAAAGCTGCAAACTATGACAGGTGGTGAACAGCAGCAATCCAGATCTTCCCTTCAGGCCATGGATACAGCGGGAAGTTGCACCGGTTGCTATTTCTGAGCTAGCAATCTACTGGAGATTCATCCATAAATTCCACTTTTCTAGGGATAAGCTTGATATAAGGATCTGATATCTTGGCTATCCAACTACACAAAAGACTACAACTGGATAATCAGGGAACAGGTCTTGACATCTAAAAGGCCACTAGGAACTATGACCACCTAGCAAAAATCCCTGGGCCTGGAGATCAGATTTATAACAAAATTTCCTGACAGAGCTGTCAGCATACATAGTGAGTGACCTACTAACATTATTGGAGTAGGTTTTTTATGAAATTTTTAGTATCCATACATTTTCCTTTTAGTCTAATAAATCGCTTCAAATCAATACACAACGGTCCTCAATGATTTATTTACAAGTACATGTTTTCTTATGCAAGGGTACTTGTATGTATTGTTGGTAATATATTTCAAACAGAATCGACGGTGATAACTAAAGCTATAAGCCATCTAAAGGTAAAGCCTGCCCTTTTTCGTCTGGCCTTGGCAAAAAAGTTACAAATAGTTCCAGACATATGTCCGATTGATATTTTAGGAAATATTTGAATTTAGATGGCATGGTGCCTACCAGATATCAGTCCGAATTTGCTAAATGTCCCTCTACCAAGATCTCAGATCATCTATGAAATTACTGTAGCAGGAAAAAAAAAACAAGCAGAAGTTATTCGTTCGTCACCTGTGCATCTGAAAACCGCAGTTGTTCTGCAACAAAAAGCATTCTGCCACATTGTTCCCATGGAGTAGCTACATCTAAGCCAATATCCTTTGCAACATCGTCATATTGCACAAAGCTGACTCGGAACCCCTGAGTAAAGAAAAGCTTTTCCAGATTGTCTTGTTCCAAGCCCTGCAAAACAACAAACAGGGGAATTATTATTGATAGCCCATTTAAAAGATAATATGTGATTTTTACATATATTTAATCAACCAAGTCCATTGGTGCTGTACAGTCTGGAAAATGGGGCAGTTCTCCTATGAAGATACTTCCTTTCATTGCTAAATTGCTTATGACAACCAAGAGATTTTCCAAACTTTTGGTTGTGGACAGAGGTAAACCCCTGCAATGCCAACAAAACTTCATTTTAGAAAACGAAGACTATCAAGCTGTTGTTATTCACCGCATTAACATTCATATATACAATAACTGAACTGCTGTTGTGCTCAAGGCCAACGAAAACATTTGTAAATTCACTTATTTAAATATGTTTTCTGCCTAGAATTTAATAAGATGATAAGGAAACAAACTGGAAATTTATCATGCTTACAAGATAAGCTAGTTACCTGCAGTACCCACAAGCTGAGCCTATTCCCATTGAAACCATTTTTTATCAAGCCCGCTTGTAAATCATGGGATTCCAGAGGAGTATGAAGCAAGACACAATTACGTGATACTTTTGCTCCAGTTCCTGCTAACCATAAGAAACATAAATGCACATGAATTCTTGGAAATCATTACCAAAGCTCTAAGTTTCTTTAAAGAAGTAAGAAAGTCGCCCATATGCCACTAAATAAGTTCATGGTCTAAGACAAGCCACTAGTAAGAAAACCATCCATATGACAATGAATAAGTTCATGGTCTAAAACATGGCACTCATTATGAGCCAAATATGTCAGTGAGGCATAGCACAAGAACTTATTAGTAGTATACAGGGGATGAACTCGTTACATTTTAATGGTAATTTGCTACTACATCTGTTTTAAAATAATTGACATTTGTGATGAAAAGCTTTGTTGACACTACTTTCTCTTGATCTTTTTTTGTTAGTACATCTATTTTTTGAAGCATGGAAGAGCTTTACAAAAATTTGCTAGTTTGAGGGCTCAAAATCCATCCAACAAATTATTAGTACAGTGCCTCAATTGACCAGACTAAAAAGGTCCAGGCATTAATGGTGGCATATTGTGGAAAATAAATGGAAAAAATACATATGTTTTGATTGAACTATAGCATAAACATGGGTAAGGAAGCCTATCATCTATTCTTTAAACAAATAAAAAGAGGAAACTTGTGACTGTATAAGTCTATACTAGACCTCTGAGCTGCTGAGTTGCTGTAGTGAAGACTTTTCCTGGTGATACATCATAAATAACAGACAACCTTGGCCAGTTCAGCCTATACGGACGAGTGTCCATTCCATCTGTCAACAGAACAATCTATAAGGAATGAGCTAGCATATTCTCAAACAGTTGGAAGGTATGGGTTTAGCATACATTTACTTAAAGTTACCTGTCTAATATCTTCTGAATTATTGATCAAATTCTGTAATTTTTCATCAATATATCTGGTTGTTATCCTATAATGATCTTGCCAGGGCACTGCATGTGAATCTAGATAACCCATATGCAGATGTGCCGCATCATGTGAAAGAAGAACGGCAGCATATGGATCGATGAAAAGAGGATCTGCAAGCATAACTTTGTTCAATTACATTGCAACTAACATAGAGCATATCTAAAGCTAAAGAAGCTTACTTTTTAGTGATTATTATAAAAGCTTTCCCAGGAAAAGAGTATAGCATGGTTCAAACATTAGCGGATATGTCATCAGCATTTGCCTCAAGATTCATGAGAAACTTCAGCAACTTTCAATGTGATTACATGATTAGAAAATAGAGTCAAAGCACATAACGAAAGTTGCACTAAGCCATCTGCACACATAAATATTTTGCTAATCGAGTTTGTGCGTCAGTTGTCATTAGGACGTTCTTGACCTTGAGAAAACATAATAGTGAGTTCTGTTCCTACAATTTTGCAGCACAGTAAACCAACACAATGTGCTGAAACAGTAAACAATGTGAAAACAGCAATCTTCTGACAAAAAAATACAAATACCGATTTACCACAAACATAACAACAGGACAGCAACAGAAGACAGCTGTGTATTAATACAGAAATGTTCCTATATCATCTCTGTTCAAACTAAACTGCCACATTTTTTATGGGAATCCATATAAACTCTAAGGTGCCTAATTTGAAGCAAAAGAAACACAAAAATCCACAGTGACATTGCAATATGACTCAAAATTTTTTGCACCTCCTCCTGGTCATATACAACCTTCGAGCATAACTGGATAATCTCTCAAAACATGTAGCCTAACCCCCATCAAGTATTAAACCTGACCACCAGAATGTTCCATTCCCTTGTTCAATGAGTTCACAATGAACATCAAAATAGCATGCAATCCACCGAGGTTTTGCCCTGCCCATGTGACAGAGAATCGCGATTGTAGGTAGCAGATGATGAGCAATTATAGTTTTTTTTTTCAACAATTCGTCGAACAGGTGGCGCGCAACAGTTTAGCAGTACTAACCCAAATCGGAAAGTCGATGAAAGCAACAACACGAGGAAAAAAAAAAAAAAAAAAAAAAACAGGCATACCTGAGCAGCGAGACTCCTCGTCGCGGAAGCGAGCGGCGCGGAGGGCGGCGAGGAGGAGCTGGTCAACTTCGTCTGGCTCCGGGAGCGGGCCTCCGCGGGGCGCCCCGGCCGCGGTAGCTGAGGGCCGCAGTGGCGAGCGCCTCCGGCTGTTCCAGGAGGAGGAGCTGTGTAGGGGTCGTGGAGGCGGCGGCAGAGTCAGCGACGTGCGGCTTGCTGACGCGGCCGCTGCCGACGGCGGCGGCGCGGCGAGCCTCGTCAGCGCCGGCATGTGCGGAGCCGACGTCACGTGCTCAAGTTTGTTCTCTCCATTTCCCAGTAGCCACGGGGTATGTGTTGAGAGTTTTTTAAAAAATATAAAACAAATAAAATAATAATGTCTATTACAGAGCTACTCCCTGTCTGTCAAAAAAAATAACATTTTAGGTGTTCGTGCCACAGTTTGACTCAATTTACAGAAAATACGTACAATATTTATATCTTCAAATAAATTTGTTAAAAAGCTAGATCTAAAGATCTTTCTTATAATACTAATTATGGTACTAATCGATGACATTTGTTATTTATAAAAATTGCCTGCAGTTGTTTCTCGGGAAGCGAAGAACGTCATTATTTTTGGGACAGAGGGAGTAAATTTTTGAGATTTGTACTAATTTTTATAGAACTTTGTATTGTGGTCTATCTTGAAACAAAGGAAAAAAAAATCGTATTTCTAAATTCATCCGGGTATTATAGATTTCTGAAACTGAAAGTAGTATTGAATTAGCAATCTAGAAGCCTAAACGAAACATTGAAATTCCCTTGCAATATAATTGCACCAAGTCTAAATTTTCAATCAGGCAACGCCAACGAAGGCATGCAGAACTTACTGCATAGTATACTGATAATTTACTCAATTTTGGTTCAGTTTTGTTCACATCAATTTGGGCTAGACTTGTTTAAACGCGTTTGCATTTTGTGATATACTATTGCATTGTGCACCTTGAATTCTTTTTGGAGATCTGCTTTCTAAATTTCGGTGGGAACGAGAGCTAACGAGCCCGCTTGAATTAGCAAATGAGCCGAACAGCGGTAGTTCTAGCTTTGTTAAGATAATACTCAATCTGTTCCCAATTATACAACGTTTTGGTATTTTTAGATACATGAGTTTCACTATACATCTAGATATAACATATATCTAGGTGTAAGAAATATAGGCAAAATCATGTTTAATTTAATCCATAAAAATGACGTAAGCAAAAGGATCATGACATCATATATGTGATTGCATAACCATAATATCATGTATATCAGAGTAATACTAACCAACAAGATATCACGCATATTGTCCTCAAAGCAAATTGTGATTGAAACAACACTATCCAGAAAGATCAAAGGCAACAAAATAGAAATAGCGAGAACGATTTGATTATACCCAGCGGCAGAGCCGGAAGCACCAGAGGCCATGGTGCCTTGTTGATGTAGTCGTCCTGATTGGTGCAGCGCAGTTAGGAAGCCGTGAAGAACGCGTCGCCAGGAAGAAGATGGAGTGGACGAAACGAGTAGTCGTGCCGCTTCTGGACACTCCCCTAAAACATGATTGTCGTCCTTCATCCGAGCAGGTGAACTCTCTGGACGAAGATGTTTCGAAGGCCTACTCTTCCATCTTGAGTGCTCGCAGGAGACGGAACGGGGAAGACATCGATGCTACTGGATATGTGGATATTTCGCCAAGAGAACTCAACTGAAGGAGATGATCTCAATATATAGCTGTGCGGGAGGAGAGGCGAAAAGGCTCCTGCGGCCGTAGGAGAGGAAGAGCCAAGAGTTTTAGAAACTCCCGTAATCAACTCCACTTAGTTGATGACTCATTAGTGTGAGTGGCAAAATTAAAGCCACGCCCGCTTGCCACGCCCACGCCCACGCCCGCCCGGCCCGGCGGGGAGGGCGCCAGGGCGTGTGGCTGTTCTGTTCTTTTCTTAACTTCTCAAAGTAACCGATCAACGATCAATCATTTAAGTCAAGATAACCTTCAGTTAAAATTCCATATGGTACTAAACCATTAAATATGTATTATTGGACCATAGAGTTTATTTGTTTTATTAAATATTTAATGGGCCAAGCCCATAAAACATCTAACACTAGGTACATATCAAAAGCTATGAATCTAAAAAAATCTAATCCTTCTTATAATTTAGAACGAAGGGAGCAATAACTACCCTACTAAAAAAATCTTATGCAAGGCGTTTGCAAAATGGCCTCGAAGGCAAGCAGGCCTGTTGCCCACCATTATTAAGTGGCTGAGCAGCTGGCCCGATTAATCATCAAGGGAGGCAGGCAATCTAAAATACCCGTCTCGATTGATGCTGATTAACCAAGGTTGTTGTTCTAACGAAACCGCATCGACTAATCTATTAACAAAGACGGGCCTGCTAAGTGAACCGGCTCTAAAAAATCAGGCTATTTTTTGTTAATGGTTGTGGGTCTAAAAATCACGGCCCATGCCCCATTATCGGTTCATATACATTTATACCTAATATTTAAAAGGAAGAGTTTCTCTCCCCCTGATTTTCGTCCGGCCCATTCATTGATTTTCGTCCGGCCGCCCATTCAGCCCATCCGCCCATTCAGAACAGGGGGCACCGGAGGAGGCGCTGACGTCGGCCTGTTTCTTGCGCGCCGGACCAGAGCTCTTGTCGTCCCAAGGCCTTCTTCCCCTTGCGCTGAGGCACCGCCCAGGACGCGTCTCGACGGAGCCCTCGCCGACCTCCGCCTTCTCCCAGTGTCCCGGTGCCGCCCGTCGTCCCCGGCGCGCTGGACCCGGCCTCCGGCGACAATGCCGCAAGAACGATACCGGCAGCGCCGCCACCGAATCCATGACCGGTATGACTTTCCCGCACATCTCCGATTTGCTCCGTCGTCGCCCCTCACCAAGCCTGCCATCTCCTATCTATTCCGTTGTCTCCCCGCCCCACAGGTCTCGCATCGCCACCACCGCCGCATGCCAGGGAATCCATGGTGGCTAGGGTTTAGCCCTATGTTCATCCCTGCGGTGGTAGCAGCAGCTGCCGGTCAGCTTGCGGCTTGCCCCCATGCTCGGCCAGTGGCCCATCACCAGCCGGAGCAGCAGCGGCCATGCGGTTCCCGATCCAGGGCCCCTCGCACCGGTGAAGCTTGTTGTCCTTCTGCCCTTTCGTCTCCGTCTCCGTCTCCGACCATGGCCACGCGTCTGTCGACTGCAACGACTTCTCCGCTACCTGGGAACTCACGCACGTGCTCCTACCATGGCCGCGCGTCCATCAACTGGTTAGGGTCACTGGCTCCTCTGTCCCATCACTTTGGCCTTTAAACCTAGCATGGTCCCCTGTGCCAAATTTGCTGCTGGCTGTGATCCTTCGCTCCACCTTGCCCATGGAATCCACGAAACAAGCAGGTATTGTGATGGGCGTATGAAGTTTGAATTGTTTTACTATTGTCTATACTTTTAGGATTTGGGATTTGGGACTAATTGTCCGTTTACAAACTGCTGATGTTACACAGGTACTCTACCAAGTGAGAACAGAGAACACGAACATCTTAGGTTTTTGTTAAAATCCAACATTGACTTCTAGGTTCTTGAACAATATAGATACCGTGATTGATCAGCAAATTTCAGAACATGTTGCACGAATGCATAGATAAGATAATACACTGAGAATGGAGGTAGCTTTGTTGTTTTACAGTGTCCAATATATTTGTTTTTAACTCTTCCATTCTTTTAATTTGCTTAACAAAATACAACCTCAAACTGTAGGAGCAAGGTCTTTTGAAGAGGGATATGCTGAAGAAGATGACGATGATGCTAATGCAGCCATTTTTTTGGTCAAGTAATAAATGCTCCATGGTTAGGATAGAAGAAGAGGCAAGAAAGGCAAGCAAGATAGGCTAACTGTCTAATTTCAGAAGAAATATATTAATTATGTGAAGAACCTTATTCAACCGAAGCTTACTGATGAGGTAACCTTTTCGAATCCTGCATACAGAGCTATACAAATTTGGTAGAGATATGTTTTTTTTTTATTGTTCATTAACATACTATGCTTTCCTCGCCAAGGTAGGGGCTGCTTTCTTTCTCTTCAATACACTATGTGTTTCAGTATTTCTTTTTTTTATCCTGCGGTGCATTTTTGTTGATCTATTTGCCTTTGTTACCAATGTCATTAAAAATATCTTGGCCTTTTGTTAAGTATGCCCGTGCAATTTTACATATTTAGGACAAATTGTTGTATGCTAATTTTACTGAATTAGGATATGCAACGCAACACATCTCGCAAGAGATCGACAGGTACTGCTCTCAATAATCAGATATACTTAAGTTTAGCCACCAATATTCACTGAATGCTAGGTTCTGTTTCTTTAAAAGCTACTGTCCAATTTTGTGATGGGTAATTAATCTTGTTTGCTAACTGCTTTATCTGGTAGGAAGGTTCAAGGCCACCGATGCCAATAAGCTTCCTGCTGAACATCAGACTGGTGGATGGACTGGTGCAATCTTGTGGTTAACAGACCCACCAGTACTCCCTTACGCACCTTTTTTCGTGCTATGGACTACTAATTTTGAGGGAAACATATGCTTATTGGTCACCAAAATCTTCTTCTGATGTTATCATGTTATTTTTCCTTCTTAAATGGTTACGCAGGTGTTTTCTATATGTACATGAAAACTGTTGAAAGAGCTCATCTGCCAAACGAATTATGGGAGAGAGTTAAACTGCTGAAGAATTATGACAAAGCAATATATGTGATAAACAAGCATCCTGTATGGATTTCTAGCTAACATATACTGTCACTCCTTAAAATTTAGAGTATTTGGTCTAATTTCTTTGATTTTTAAAATTGTAGTATAGTTAATTAAAAATATTCTTTTATGTTCTGAGTGCCATGGAGGTAAATATTTTAAATGTTATTGCATATAGTTTAAATATAACATAATGATTAATTCATGCTGATTCTGTTCAGTAGGTACTGTATAAATGGTTTCTGGGCAGCAGCAGTGCAGCTTAATTTATCTTATGTCATTCTTTCTTAATTTTTTTCTTCTAAGCTATGCTTTTAAAAAATGGGATATGATAGACTGGTTCTTGTCATCTCTAAGCCAGAATTAAAATTTCAAGATGGTACTTGTAATTCATTTTGATTCTGTTACAATTGGTCTTCTGCCTGATTTTGCTTTTCAGCAACGAACTTGTTCAAGATGCTTCTTAAGTAGTGCCTTGAGGACAAAGCTGCCAAGGAGGGATTTTGAAGAGGTCCCAGGCTAAAAATGAGGGGAAAACTGTCGAGTAATTGTTGTTAAGTATGGCTTGAACCTTGTGACTTATATCATCGAGCAGGTGTGTGCACCAACTTGGTTGTTTTCTTCTTTTAATGATTAGTGATAGACTAATAACAGAGCGGTGCCTATGGCCATAAAACTTTGTACTTTGTTTACTTATTTGTTCTTTTTGTGGAGCAAGGCCCAACTGGTTGTCATAGCCCATGATGTTGATCCAGTTGAACTGGTCATGTGGTTCCCAGCCCTTTGCAGGAAAATGGAGGTTCCATACTGCATTATCAAGGGAAAAGCATGCCTTGGATCGGTATTTAATCCGTCCAACTTTCTTTTGTTTGTCATACGTGTTGAAGGGCTTGTAAAAATTGTATGCTAATGAATAACTTCATGTAGATCGTTTACAAGAAGACTGCATCTGTTCTTTGCATGACCACTGTCAAGATTGAGGACAAGCTTGATCCTGCAGGCTATTGGTTGGATGTTCTATTGACTTATGTACTGACTGGAACTCATTCACTCCTAGCTAGACCAACTTCAATGACAAGTTTGATGAGGTCAGGAAGGAGTGGGTGGTGGTGTCATGGATGTAAATCACAGGCGAAAACTGAGGGCAGGGAAAAGTTGCTTGCTAAGGAAGCTGCTCAGTGGATGACCTAAGTTATGTTTACGTCCTGTTAAATTTATCCTTACACAATCATATGCAATCATAGTGACGTGTATGTACAAAATATTGCCGTAGCGTTAGCACAATGCACAATATACAGTGTGAATTTTTGAAATAAAGAAACAGGCAAGATACAGTTTGTGAAGTACTTTTTTTCCTTGAAGAGAGGCATAACATCGGAACATCATTTTAACATTGGTATTTATTTTGACAGTATTATCTTCTTTCATGCAATTTATGTGTTTTTATATAAAATTGTAGCTGTCCTGTAGCAACGCACGGGCACGTTGCCTAGTATATATACAAGATTCTAGGGTTTCTATTCTCTCGCTCAGCTCACCACCCCAGCGGCGCCCATCCCCCCACCGTCTAAGCCACGGCACGATGCCCCTCCCAACCTCCTGAGCATCGGTGGTAGTGGCAGCGCTCTTCTGCACCCTTTGAGCATTTGGCAGCGGCACTCCTCTCCAACCCATGCAATGGCGGTGGCGCTGGATACACCCCCTGGGCGGCGGTGCGTCCCTTCGTGCGTTGCCTGCAGGCTCACGGATCCGATCCAACCTCGGGGCTCACGATCTAGCAAGCTCGCCCGGTGGGCTTGCGTTTCGGGCGGATGATCATCCAACCTTAGGGCTCGTGGATTGAGCTCGCTAAGCGGGTCTGCCTTCCAATGGCAGATCGAGGACGAGCGTGGGCAAGGCGGCGCGCTCCTCCTCATTCGGCATCGGTGCTCGGGAAGGCCAAATCCGGGGTGGTGGGAGGCTTGATCTGCCTGTAGGGAGACTGGTTTTGGCTCGACGGTCCAGAGCGACGGCAAATCTAGAGAGTCTTGGGCTGTTGGCGTGCGTGGACAGGGTCAGTGTGCCCGTGGACGGGCTCGCTAGGCTTATCCACTGGTTTTCTTATTTTTTATATGATTAACCAAGACGAGCAGTCAACCCCCTCCGTTAAAGCCAGATTAATCAAGACCTTGATGGAGACACTCAGTTAAGCATTTTTTGTCCGCATCAGTTAAATGTAGTGCTGTAGTGCTAGCTGGTTCACTAAGCTGAGCTACTTGATATCCACAACTAAGATTAAGCACGGATTGCATGTGGTCACTATATAATCAAATTTAAATGACCGGCAATTTCCGTGCGCTAGTTCATTTTTAGAATTTGTGGGATTTTAAATTCTTTTACGTGTGCCGTGAGGAAATGATAATTGCTCTGTTTGATCCTATGGTCTAAAGTTGTTGTGAGATTGGTTAGACTTTAGACAATATCTTAGTTTTACTTTTGAAGTGTTTAGTGGCCAAACTTTAGACTATAGGGTCCAAATAGAAGCCTCAGGCAACTCCTAACAGTAGTATAAAAATAGTTAATTGTTGCCACATGGAGAGATGATGAAAGAAGCATCATGACGGCGATAAAAATTGCACCAATAATTAGGAACTGAATTAGCATTGTGTAGAGTTGTTTGAATTAATACTAAGCCCCTGTTTGATATGGCTCTAACTTTAGATGGAGTAGCTCCTCTCTAGAACTCCATGTGGAGCTGGCTCTGAGTGGATTGGGGTTGCCTATAAGGTATGTTGGATCAAAAGGATACTCTCAGCTCTAGAACTGTGGTTTCTCAGCGTGGATTGTCCACTTTACCTATGGTCAGCCTGTCTCACTAACATGCGGATCTCACTCATCACATCTTCCTCTTCCTTCTTCCAATCTTCTTCCAATTCATGCTTGGGGGAGACGCCGCGGCCAAGCCTGGGGAGGAAGCCCAGTCTCGCCTTGCCGACCTAGAGCCCGTGCGGCGGAGCTGCTTGGGTTCGCCAGCCCGGATATCACATGGGGTGCTACTCGCTTTTGGAGGAAGCCCCAACCTAGGCGCACTGGCCTGGATGAGCAAGGGTGTGGTGGCACTATTAGAGTTTGGGAATGGAGGGGCAGGGGCGGGGGCAATGGAGGAGCGAGGGTAATTTGCTTGCAACTCCATGTCTATGTGTAGCTCAGAGAGTTGTGGAGCTGGGGAAAGAGGTGCTTCAAGAACTCCATGGAGTTTGGCTGCTCCAACTTTTTTGGAGTAGTTGGGGTGTTTGCCTAGCTGCAGCTAACTCCTGGAGTTGGTTGGGCTCTGTAGCCATGCCAAACACCCCCTAATTTCTGGTTCATTAAATTTCATAGGACACCACTACTACAAAAATATTTATGGAGGCAGGCAAAATAGAATAATTGAGGTGGGCATCACAACCGCCTCAGTCTTAAAATCTAGGTAAATAGATCTTTTTCAAGATGGTTCAAATGCTAGCCTCTGCAAATCAATTCAAAAACAAAAAAGGCCCGTAGCCCAATTGGAACAGGATTTGGCCCTCACGCCACCGTCCCTACGGTCTGGATTTGCGTTGTCGCTTGCTCCACTCGCCCGAGGAAGGGAGGCCGCACTGCACGAGGAAGAGGAAGGGGCCATCGCCGAATCACGCGCGCGCCTGCGTTGTTGCACGAGCTAGGGAGAGGGAGAGGCTGCTGCGGGATATATTTGTTGTCTATTCTTAAACTCTCATATGGTACACTGAAAATAGGGGGCGTATATATATATTGACCACCAAAATATGATTAGAGAGTTGAAGATGGTTTGGAAAACAGCGTGGAAACCAAAAAAGTAAAGAAAAGATAGAATTTAGGCCAATTTGGCATTTTTTAGGAAAAGCAAGCCTACACAACACTGAGACCTTTATGTCTACTATTTATCTTGGAGCACTACTAGACTAGATCTTTTTTTCTGGCCGCTCAAAACCGTCACGAAAAGGCCATGACAAAAGAAATGATATTTTGCAAAATAATTGAATAAGACAAATGGTCAAACTTGGTGTTAAGAAGTCAAATGTCTTATAAATTAAGATGGAGGAAGTAACATATTATGTTCAAATTATTGTAACCATATCGTAAGACAGAACACATGGCCCTATTATCTTGATTCAAGAAATAAATGTAATAAAAAATATGTAGTGATAAGGCTTAATATATATCAATGTTACAACGGATCTAAGACAGAACACAGGGCATTATTAGTTTGATTCCATAAATAAATGTAATAAAAAAAAGGTAAGGCTTAGTATCAATGTTACAATGGATCAGCCGAGTAAGGGGACCGTTGGCAATCTGTCGGCATCAGAGATATGCATGGATCACTGCCCAGTCACCTTCATCTAGCTAGCTCTATACGTACGTACCCGTGCATGCATCATTCGTAGTACATACGTAGTATCATCCATTGTTATTGTCAATTGCATAGTCAAGAGAAAACGGACGGCAAAAATGCAATGGGGAGAAGGGGATCGATCGATCTTCTTTGAGTAGGCAGCATGGCCCGCGTCATCGCTCAACCTGACCCGTCGGATTCGGAATCGGAATCGTCGCCGTCGCCGCCGGACGATGGCGCCGGGGCGCTGGAGGAGTCATCAGACGACGGCGCAGGTGCACCGGAGGAGTCAGACGACGATGGCGCTGGTGCATCAGAGGCCCCTGACGACGACGACGACGCCCCCGGAGCGTCAGCTGCCGCCGGCCCGCTGCTGCCGCCGTACGACGGCGCGTCAGCCGCACCAGACGGGCCGCTGGCGCTGGCAGCTGGGCCCTCGGACGACGACTCGGAGCCGCCGGCGGCGGCGGAGGGGGCGTCCGCGGAGCCGGAGGAACCGTACGACGTCGGCGCGCCGGCGTCGGAGGGCGGCAGGGGCGATGCCCGCGGACATGGACCCGGACGCCTCGGTGATGAGGTCGAGCGTGACGCGCTGCAGCTTGTCGAAGTCGATGCTGTACTTGACGACGTCGTCCTTGTCGCCGCCCTTGGGGAGGTCCTTGCAGGCGTCCTCGCAGGCGGAGGTGCCGCCGAGCGTGGAGGAGAGCCACGACTTGAGCTCCAGGAACTTGGCGTCGGTGGGCTCGCGGACGGCGCCGTTGAGGTGGGCGACGGCCTCCTCCACGTCGTCGGAGCAGCTGTCGTAGCACTTGAACAGGGCGCTGTCGTCCTTGGCGTTCCCCGTCTTGCCCTGCACGAACGTGGCCAGCCCGTTCCCCTTCTCGGCGGCGATGTTCACGAACAGCTCCGCCAGCTTGCGCGGCGTCGCCTTGGCGCTCTCCGGCTTGGCGGCCAGGCTCTCCACGCAGATCTTGGGGAACTGGGTCTTGCTGCACGCGTCCTGCACCACGGGGTCGCCCACGGCCCGTGCGGCAGCCGCGGGGAGGCGAGGAGGAGGAGGAGCAGAGGCACCGTGGCGACGGCGACGGCGACGGCGACGGAGACAGAGCGAGCCATGGCGGCCATCGCTGGTTCTCTCCCGGTGGTGGTGTGATCGATTGCGATTGAAGGGTGCGTGGCGCATGGGCTATATATCTGTGTGTGTGCTTCGTCAAGTGAGGGCGTCGAGCGGCCAAACGACTTGTTCTCTCGGGCCCCTTGCGTGTATGGCATACCGCCGTTGTAGGAGAAGACGACAAGTGGAACGTGCCGTCCGCAACACATGCAGAGCCTGCCTTCTACGACAGGTGTCCCCGATTTCTTGGGTGGCTATGTGTGGCTCAAATTCTTGGTTGGTTGTTTTTTCTTCTCTTCAAACATCGACACTGCCAAAATTGTGCCACATACGATAGTCAGTGAGACAATGGAGTAGATGCTCCATATATAGGAATTGCTTGCACTTTCACATTCTACTTAGTGCTGAATCAAGACCGTTTGTCCCTACTCCCTATGTCCAGAATTTATAACAAAACAAAAAGATGTGTGCAACACTAATTTATGTAATATAGTGATAATTTTGGTTGAGGTTTACATCACCGGTACACATAAGCTCTATAGTGGCGGTTCGTAATATATTTCTACTTGCATTTTTCAACTCCGCCAATAAAAGAGGCTAGTGAACATAGAGTCATAAGTGAAAGATCCTAAATAGCCTACCGAGGTTGCAAGCCACCTACCAATTCTAGCAACCTAATACACTACAAGCACACTAGCAACCTAAGCACAGAACTAAGAGCTACACTAGTGCACAAAATAAATGTGAGGAACCGACCGTGTAGACTTTGGCTTCAGGATGTCATACTAATCACTTTCTTGCTCACCGATCCAACTCGAAGAGATGATCCAATCCAATCAATGAAAACCAATATGATCTCAATGGATCAATCCACAAGTGAATACAGAGGGACACATGATTTTATCCTGGAGGTTTACGTGCTTGCCGACACGCTACTCCCTAATGTGTTGACCACACATTCGATAGTTTGGTGGCTAATTGATGTTACAAGTCCAGCCCTCACCAAATGCCACAAGAACTCACACGAAGTAAGGGTAGCTCAAAGACATAAGATTTCACTAAGGATTCCTTTTGTGAACTCTCACAGGGTAGGATCAAAACCTCTCACAATTACCGGATGTGGCCAAAAACAATCACCAATCTTGCTCAACACCTCTCTCTCAAGCTACTCCAACCATCTAGGTGACAGTAATCACCAAGAGTAATAACCTCAACTATAGCAAAAACGCTCTCTCGTATCACTAAATGCTCAATTACTAGGCAAATGTACTAAAAACTCTCCCAATTACTCTTTGGATCAAGCAAAATGCATGAGATAAGAGGGGGTGGTTTGCTTAGTTTTAGGAGATGTCCAAGGATGTAAAGTGCCAAGAGAGAGTCCACAAAGCTGGCCAAACAAATTAAATAGGAGCCACCTAAAGCACCCAATCGTTACTTTCAAATAGCCCCCTGAAACAACCCTGACCGGATGCTGCACTCAGGCCGACCCGACGCGTTCGGTCCCTGGTGTGCAGTCGCTGGAAGCCATGCGTCTACGATTTAAGCATCGTAGTTGATTCCTAACGGCTAGGAACATCATAGCACATGGTTAGAGTGACCGGACACACCAAGTCTACTGACCAAACACGTCTGCTCGCTGAACAACTCACGTGTGCGCGCACTATAATGATCTAACTGGATTCAAAGGTCTAGAACACCAAAATTCTTGACCAAATACGTCCTTTGCGCCTGACTGGATGCGCCTGGTGTTTGACCGCTTCTGCTTCGCCGATCGCACCAGCTCGTGTCAACCAGAGAAGGCACCGAACCGCTCGGGTCGGCCGGTGTCGATTACCCCTAAAATCGCCCCGGAGGAGGCCAGCCCGGTGACCGGGACGCATCCGTTACCACCGAGACAAATGTCCCAGTTACTATTGTTACCTCTTCTCACTTCATTTTTCTTGGCACCTTTATTTTCTACTTGCTAACCACTTTGTGTCTATCTCCCAAGCATGCGGGTTATCACTCTCTAAAGTTCTTGGCAAGGGTCGGAAGTTAGCACACTAGGTCCTAATACAAATGCAAGTGAGAATTCACCTATTGGCACTTAGACAACTATTTTTTTGTGAGATTGCACCTCTTAATAGTATGGTTATCTATTCTAAATCCACTCATACTCTCTATTGTGTCTTGAGTGCGAAAACAAATGATTATACCTTTTTCTTGAGCTCATTTGCTTTCTCCTCTTCTCTTTTTTCTCTCTTATGGAGCACTTGATCACTTATGGCACACCACCATTATCACCTTGATCTTCTAGGTCCACCTTGAATAGCTTGGACCATCCTCTCTAATGCTACACACTTAGCAAATAAGATTAGTCCAATAGATTTCATCAATTAGTCAAAATCAAACTAGGGACTTTCAACAAGCAGTGATTTGAGAACCGCTAATACAAATCAAATTTCTATTGTTGGTTTTCTTAAGAAATATGTTAGTACAAATCAGATTTGTAGTGGCGGTTTTCTTGATAAAACCGAGAATTCACGATTTTGGATCTAGAAAGTCACAAGTTGTATATTTTTATGTGTAAAATTGCGTGCTATGTGGCTGGTGGCATTCGCACGCACGATCTCCCTCTTACGGTAGACTCCTCTACTACTCCACCCATCACTCACTTGTGTCTTTATTAGAGTTTGGTTTCCACATATTATCCTAAACCGAGCATAAATTGATTGTTTGAGGATCTAAACGAATTCAAATAAAAAAAGTTGGCAACTATAATGTTTTATAACTTTTCAACATCTACTACTTTCATTAAGGTAATTTCTCCACCCGAGATTGTTTATAAAATTTGAATTTCAAATTTGACAAATTCAAATGTAGTTTTCTATGACAAGATGATTTCAAATGAAAAATTGTCTACTATAAAGTTTTATAACTTTTCTAGATCTACAACTTTTATTTTAACATTTTTATACGAAGTTCGATTGAAGAGCTTAAAAATCAATTTTATATTATTTGTAGTGACGGTTTTCTTATGAAACCGCCATTAAAAAATACATGATTTATAGTGGCGGTTTGTTAGGAAAACCACGATGTATTTTTAGTGGTGGTTCTTAATTCGGGCCCATTGAATCTTTCTTTACTGATGCCATTTTTTAAAACTGGAACTAAACATAAAAGGACACCGCCAAGAGAAATCATTTTTGTACTATTGGGTTCACTTGTCTATCTATCATAAAACATATGCTAGTTTAGTGCCTCTAACATAACAAACATAGTAGTCTATATTGAATGTAATAAACTTCTTGTTATTGATCTATATAATTTTTCATTCATATTAATATTTTTCTGCATGGCACATCTCTGTACCTTGAAAATGCATTTAGTTAAACCTTAGCTTAAACTATGATGGCTCTTGAATAGCCTTATATCTTATGAGAAGAATCTAAATTTTTATTTTCAACTTTTGATCTTATTGATTGCTATAGATTTTCATTCTCATGTTAAGTTGAAGCTCTTATGCTTATTATATATTTTATTAGCTCTCTTTTGTATTTTTTTTTCAAAAATTTAGATTTTAGGTCATAGACCATTCTTTTAAGTAATACAATGACATATTAAGTTGAAACTCTTATTCTTATTGCATATTTTATTAGCTCTTTTTTATTTTTTTCAACATTTGGGATTTTAGGTCATAGACCATACTCTTAAGTAATACAATGACATTTTTTAATATTTAAACCTTATATGAATCTCAAATTATTGTACTACCCGTAAAAAAAAATTATTTACATGGCCACCTTAATTATATTTTCATCCTCACTTATTATAAATTGGTTACCGGGCAATGTGCTACTTTTGGAACAATAAGGATTATAAGTTGGTCCTCACCACCAAAACTTTTAAGGTGGTACTACATCCACCAACAACAATTCTATATGTGTCACATGGGCCAACAACACAATTACTATAGGTTTCTCATGAGCTAAGGTATTACAGATATAGGCCACCTGTATTTTCACTAACCTCTCCTACTTTTCAAGATATTTGAATGTTTCCTATCAGTGACTATATATGTAATGATAGTTGTATACTGTCAATATAGATATATGTCAAAGACTTTAGTTAAAATGTATAAATGTAACTAAAGTGACAACTTCTTTAAAATATATGTCATGGTTAGTTACTAGTATATATAGTTTTAAATAATTTGTTAGCATCATTAGTAGAGTCATTAAGGAAATTGTTTTCAATATTGTTATGATGAAGTATTATTATCATCGAGTGTTGATATAAATTGGGCTCCTATTTTTTTATTTGCATGCTGACCTGTAAAAAGTAGAGGTCCAAAATTGACTCCAACTCCAGCCCAAGACCCTATACTGGGGGAGGGGATAGGATCCTCCAAATTCTGGGGGGCCTCAAACTAAAATTTAGGAGGTCTTCTAAAATAGGAGTCCAAATAAAAGTCCCATTAAAGTAGTTTTTTTTCCTCAAGCCCCTAGAATTAGAATATGGGCCTGTTTATGGGGGCTCCATTGGAGTTGCTCTAAGATAGGCTGTTGTTAGCCCACATTATTTGACTGGTTGTTTGGCTAGTCCACGAGATCCACCGTGGAGCTCTCCTAAATAATTTTTTCACTAGATCCGGAATCTCAAGTTGGGGCTGCTCATCAATGGTTGCTCTGCAGATCTGGGTCCCAGTTTTGAGATATCTAGAGCTGTTCTAAACACACCCTTAATCTAGAGTCTTCTATTTTGGATTCCAGTGAATTGTGAATACATAAACATTCAAAGCTGGTTTCTCGTCGCCCCCTGCCCCTAGTTCATCGTTAAAATAGTTCTGATTTGGTGTGGAAGTGCATTATGTTTTGAGAGATGACGATGGCTTACTGCTGGTGCATGTCAAAGTAACATAGCTAACATGAATGTTGCATTTTTCTCAAAAAGAAAACATCAAGGCTACATTAAATCCTTCAACCCATCCTATGAAAAAATAAAAATAAAACACACTCAACTAAGGCTATGTGCCATTTTCTGGCGTCATTATATTTGCATCAATTATGCAGTTCGACCACCAAATAATTCTAATTCTAAACTGACATACTTATGGAAAATTGTAGGATGGAAAGAACAAAATCCTTGACACACCAAGGTGCGTGCACGTGTGCCGCCAGCAGACACATATGATCACGCGTCGGAAGCAGCAGCCTTCCCCGGGGTTGGCGCTGGTGAGCCGCTGGCGCCAGCAGGAGACTGCGCGCCGTACGACGACGGCGCGCTGGCGGCGTCCAATCCCGCCGACGGCGGCAGGGCGACCTCGGCCGACATGGATCCGGACGCCTCCGTGATGAGGTCGAGCGTGACCCGCAGCAGCTTCTCGAACTCGAAGCTCTTGGTGATGCAGGCGTTCTTGATGTCGCTGACGGGCGCGTCCTTGCAGCCCTCCTCGCAGGTGGAGGCGCCGCCGAGCGTGGAGGAGAGCCAGGATTTGACCTCGAGGAACTTGGCGTCGGAGAAGTCGCGGGAGAGCGCGCTGAGGTGCGCCACGGCCTCCTCGATGTCCTCGGAGCAGGCGTCGATGCACTTGTACAGCACGTCGTCCTTGATGGCGTTCAGCTCGTGGTGCGCGAACGCCGCCACCGTCATGCCCACCTCCGACGACACGTACACGAGCAGCTCCGCCAGCCGGCGCGGGGTCACCGCGCCCCCCTGGCACTCCGGGTTGTCCTGGAGCGCGTGCAGGCACACCATGGGGAACAGCGTCTTGGCGCACGCCTCCTGGATGCTTCGGGGCACGCCGCCGGCGCCGGCGTCGGGGATGGTCCGCACGGCGGGCGCGGTGGAGACGAGGAGGAGGAGGAAGAAGAGGTGCGCGACGGAGCGAGCCATGGCCATGGCGCGTCGCGGTCGCAGCGGGCGGGAGACGGTGTGTGTGCTCTCGGTGTGTAGGTGTGTCCCCTCCTCCTCTGTGGTCTGTGGTGGGGGTACTGCGGTGGTTCCTAGCGATGATGGTGATGAGAGGAATGGTGCCACCCGCACTGGGTTATATATACATGCTGTCGACTCCATGGGCAGGACCTGTTCTCGTTCTGCCCTCCTCCCCCACGGATGCACGCATGGCTTGCCGCTGCTCTAGGAGAGTTGAATGTGGCTGCCGGGACATATGGTGAGCCTTCCGCAAGCTGTCTCCGTTTCCTTGGGATGCAGCAGATCTGTGTCTAAAAATTGATAGGCCAGGGTTTTACACTGTCAAATAGCTACAAAAGAAAAGTGGCCTTGTTCGGCACTTTGGCTACTTCTGGTTGAGGGCTTTTTGGGATACCCATATAATTATATCTCCCCGCAATCCATATGTGATACATGGGCATCTAAACAAGGCTGAGGCGGATTTTAAGCCAAACCATGTCTTCTGTAGATGGCAGCCCATACCGGGTTCAACTTCCTTGGCCCGCGCCATCTAAATCTGAATTTGCCAGCACGTGTGTCAGTGGGATCATGGCACGATCCATGCATGGCGACCCATCGGGTTAAGACATACGCAAACTCAATTAAGTAATGGGGTCACACTTGGGGGAGCACACGACTCGTCTTCCACCTCACACCACACCTCCTTCTTCCGAACCGTCTTCCACCTTGTGCTTGTGCCCACACTGGAGAGCAAAAAGGTGAGGAGGTCGCCGGTGGTAGGGTTTTGGCAGGGTTAGGGTTTCCCGAGTGACCTTAGAAGGAAGGTTTGGAGAAGGGAGGACGGTCGGGTGGTGGGGAGGACAAAGGGAGGCCATAGGGCCCTAGTGACGGTCGGAGGCAGCCAAATTAATTGAGTCAAGGCATGGGTGACATAGCGAGATCGCTGACACCCTGCTCTGGGTCGAGGGGTAGAGCGGGTCGAGGGTAGCAGTGAGGCGGCCTGCCACAGGCTTGGGGATGGGCGAGGGGTGGGGCGGGGTGAGGACAAGGTTTGTCACCGACGTGTCACGGTGAGGTTAGGGGAGGGAGGAGTTGGCACTTGGCAACCGTGGCGGGGGGTTGTGGTAGAGGTGGTGTAGATGGAGGTGGGGGAGGCAGTGCGTGCCGAGGGGAAGGAAAAAGGTGGATGGAGAGGGCGCTTGGTAGAGAAGACGGGTCGCATGTTTTCCAAACACGCTACCGGTCGCGTAAAATCATTCTCCTAAGACAATCCCCACGCTCGATGTGAAAAGGGGCTCATGAGTCAGGACGACCCCATGTGCCACCTCCTTCACTCGTTCTTCGGTATCCACCACCTCACTGTCATACACCATGGACCTCCTGGACATTCAACTCTGACTTCAGAGTTCTCTACATTGATGAAAACATTGCACTAGTGGAGAAAATATTTTTAGAGGCAACTCTTTTCTTAGTAGCGACAGCTCTTGCAAGATTATAGATAGCCAAGGGAGTTGGGAGTACCGATGAGGAGCTGGTGTTTGTGAGCTAAGGATTGGAGACACATCTATATAGTCTCTTAATTATCGATATATGCAACGATCTTTTTTTGAACTCTTGTTTTCAATGATCATCTTAAACCACCCCTATGCTTGGCATCGCACACGCTTCTTACCTTGTCCCGATGCTCGGCTCTAGTACATAAACCATTTCTCTTAACACTAGCGTTTTATTTCTACTGGCGGTTTCTCTTTAGAACAGCTTGTAGAAATCGGCCCTATTTCTACAGGCGGTTCTCTTAAGGAACCGCCAAGTGAAATCGACTATTTCTACTAGCGGATTTCTTAAGGAACCGTCGGTAGAAATCGATTTCTACTTGGTGGTTTCTTAAGAAATCCGCCCGGTAGAAATAGTTTGAAATTAAACTTTTTTGAGTTTTTCAAACTTCCTCGGATGAAGAAACTCCCAAAATAAAAGTTGTAGATCTCAAAAAGTTATGAAACTTTATAGTTGACAACTTTTTCAGTTGAAATCATCTTTTTATAAAAAACTATGAACGAAATTTCTAAATTTGAAATTCAAATTTTACAAATGACGTCGGATGGAGAAACACTCTAAATGAAAGTTGTAGATCTCGTAAAGTTATAAAACTTTGTAGTTGAACATTTTTTCATTTGAATTCATTTAGACCCTGAAATGTTGAAGTTATCATCGGTTTGTGATAATATGTGGGGAACCGAAATGGAATATAGACACAAGTGATGTGTGGGTGGAGTGGTAGATAGGGATACGCGTGAGGCGAAGGTCGTGGGTTCGAACCCCCACGGCCGCGTAGCACGTGATTTTATGTGAAAAAATACGCGACTTGTGATTTTACGCGAAAAATACGGGCAGGTGTCCCCCCTGGTTTCAAAAATATTTTTTGCTATTTTTGAAATATTTTTTTGCTATTTTTTTCGTGTTTTTAAGGGCGGCGATTTCTATAGGCGGTTCCTTAAGAGAACTGCCTGTAGAAATCCATTTCTACTGACGGTTTTCAACCAACCGCCAATGGAAATGAGCTATTTTTATTAGCCTCTCCCACTGGCGGTTGGAGAAAACGCCAATAAAAATAGGTTGTAAACCGCCTCTACAAATGTTTTTACGTACTAATGCGTAATTCTAAATTTGGCCTTCAGAAAACTTGCCCGCTATACATCTCTAGCTTTAATCTGGCTTAATTTCCTCCTTATTGGAAAGGAGAATGGCACGTGTCCTTTCATTGCTTTTCTTAATCTCTTCCCTCATTATCACCCTGACGTTCAGCACGACACTATGACCATGTCGTGTCCAGCACGAGCACACTATGGGCTTAGTGCCATATATCAGGCACGTATGTATTTTTGGGCCAAATCCGTGCCGGCCCATAGGGCCAAATCTGTTGGGCCACCTACAAGCAAAATCCACCTCTAAAATGGTTTGGAAAAAGTCCTCTTTAGGTCCCTCAACTTTCGCGAAAGTCTACATATCATCCCCGAACTCCAAAACCGGATAAAACATATCTCTCAACTTTTAAAACCGTTTATATTACATCCCTCGGTGGTTTTTCGACAATGGTTTGCTACAGTAACAGTGGCTTTGTATTTTCATTTTTATTTATTTATTTTGGCTGAATTTTTGAAAAATTATAGTAAATCATAGAAAAAATCATAAAATAGAAAATCTAATTTTGTTAGACTCCACATAAGTAGATCTACATAGTGAACACATAAAATGATAGGTATAAAGTTTTTACTTGTAGTTTTAGATATGTGTATTTCTATAATTCAAATAAATTATACAAGAAAAAAATTTTGTACTAAAGTATACTATATTATACGTTTGCCATGTAGATCTATTTATGTGGAGTCCAACAAAATTAGATTTTCTATTTTATAATTTTTCTATGATTTACTATGATTTTTCAAAAATTTAGCCAAAATAAATAAAAAAAGCAAAACCACCATTCTTTGTAGTAAAACCATCTTTACTTGTAGCAAAACCACTGTTGAAAACCACCGAAGGATGTAATATGTGTAACACCCGGTGTTAAGCATGCATTAGGCATAATTAATTAACTCCTAATCATCATTAGCATGGCATGATTATCATCAAGCATAAACCCTAACTTGCATGTCCTCATTTTATGTGTTTGCCTTTCAATTTTAATCTTGCTTGTCATGCCTGCTAATTAGTTAATTAATTACCTTGTCAAATGCTTATTCATGTTTGGATCTCAGTGCCCAATATTTTGAAAAGTTTTAACAAATTTTATTGCAAAAGATTTGGTACAATTTGAAGCCAAAAGAAAATAGTTTGAAAATTCCCTTTTAATGCCCTTAATTCAAAAAGAATTTATAGTTCAAATTTTATTTTGAATTTGAACTTGACCCTTAAATGAAAGTTGTTTAGTTTTTAATTCTCTACAACTTTTGTTTTTGGACCATTTCATGAAAAAAGCTTGCAAAATTCTCAAATTTGTGCTTTTGATTCAGTGCAAATTATTTTCAAAAAAAAAAAAAAAGTCACCGCGAGCGAGCAAAGCCAAAATCGCCCATCAAGGCCCACGGCCCGCGCCCTTCCGTGCTCCCCAAGGCGCTGCCCAAGCCCGTCGTGGCCGACCGGCCCTCGTGGCCCCATATTCCACGCGCGCGTGACGGCCGGCCGCCAGCGTGGCACGCGGCGCCGGCCGGGAGCGGGCCTACACGGCCGCTCCGATGCCGCTCCCGCACGCCGCGCCGCGCCCGCCCCCACGCCCTCACTCGCTCGCCCGCTTGTCCCGCGCACACACCCCGGGCCAAGAGCAAAGTGCGTGGCGGAGGACAACCGGGCCAAGGCAGCCTGGCCAGCCTCTCCCGCCGCCACCGACCGCCATCGCCCCGCTGGCTCGCACCGAAGCCGCCTCCACCGCCACCTTGCCACGCAGCTTGACGCCACCATCGCCGAGGGTAAGGGCCGATGCCGTCTTCTCCTCGCCGCCGCACGCGCCATCCTCGCGACCGCTCACGCGCCGCCCCACCCTCCTCGCCTCTCTGGCCGGGCCCCGCCATCGCCACGCAGGAGCCCCAGTGCCCGCGCTAGCTTCACGGTGGGCTCAATGGAGCCGATTGGAGCTCACCGCCGCTGCCCCTTAGCTCGCGGAGCTCCCTTCCGCCGCCGTGCCGCCTTGCACGCGGTAGAAGAGCGCCAAAGCCTAATCCGCCATGCAAACCCTAGAAGCTAGCTCCGCTTGGCCTCGCAAGATCGGTGGCGCCCTCACCGGAGCCGGTCGGTGCCGGAGACGGCCGCCGTGCCACCAGCACCGAAGCCGCCCGCCGCAACCCTTGTGTTAACACTGGATTTTGGTAAAGGTCAATGACAATTGGGCCGATTCGGCAAGGTATATGAGAAAGCAGAATTCAACGCGCTCGGCAAATGGGTGTGCGGTCGGGCTAACTTTGAGCTATTCGGCAAGCGTACATACGACCGGCTCTAGGTCGCTCGGCAAGTGGTCACGCTGCGGCGGTTATCTTCAAACACAATAGCTCTATTCGGGAAGCAAGGTGATTGACTTTAAAGGAAAGAAACGTGACAATTCCGAGAAGAATAAAGATGACGGCTTTGTGCTTGCCTAAATATCTTTGTAATCGTATTTGTTTAGGACTTATGCTTGTCCAGGGTATAAATATAAACCCTCGACCATTGTAGAAGATATACACAATCAAATCAATATAACCGCCCCGTGCCAATTTTCGAGTCCCTTTTGTCGTGTCGCCGAAGTTCTTCGAGAGGAGTCATCGATCCGTCGACCTCCGTAAGTTCCGGCAACCTTGCTATCATGTCTAGTATCATGCGGTGGATTTAGATGTTGATGCAAGTAGTCTTGTTCGCTCTCGACCGGATGGCCGTGGCGGCAAAGCGCCCGCTTGATGATCGTGAAGTCTTTGCTTATGCTCTGTTTATCTCGACTAGATGGCCGTGCGGCGGGCAGCGCCCGCTTGATAGCTTAGCGAGGCAAGATAGTTATCGAGTCTTTGTTTATGCTTTGTTTATCTCGACTAGATGGCCGTGCGGCAGGCGTCCGCTTGATAGCTTAGCGAAGCAAGGATTAGTTATCGGCTCTATTAGATTTGGCAAGATCTAGTAGATTCATTAAGTTACCACGTGTTGCAGGTGTCTAGTGCTTTTAGTTATTTGTAACACTTTTTGCCCGATCTAGATTGATTAGTTTCGGCTCCATACTTTTATAGATCTATTCGCTCTTTAACGTTCTTATTCTTTTATTTTTCATGATAAATAGATCATATGCTCAAGTGGCCGAATTAGATCAATCTAGATTGTTACATGTTATGGTTCTTGCACGTTAGAAACGTTTAGATCTTGATAGGATTGAGTGTCGTGCGGCGCGGATGCAAGTTCTTGATGGATTTATTCGTGATAGTTTGTTAGTTCCTTCTTCATGGACCCCGAGTCGGCCGAATTGCCGAGCTTGGTTATGCTTCAACTTGTAGTTAATTTTCACTTGTTCAAACATGTCTTCTCATGCATGCGTATTCGCAATCAATGCTTTACGTATTTTGTCTTCATATTAGCCGAATGAATCACATGCATAATTGGCGCATGCCTTCTATAGCCGTATGTCGCCGTAAGTGGCTTCAGGCCGTATATACGAACTGCCCGGTCTCATCCGCAAGACGTTCCGATTTTATATTTAACAATCTTTTGTCCCTTGTCGGTTTTGTCAAATTGATCGGCACGCTTCCGGATCTCCAAACCGTGCGGCCGTCCGATTGAAGCCACGCTTTTCGGCTTGCCGTGTGTGAGGCACGGGAATCACGCTTTCGTGTCAACACACTTTTTGGCACGCCCGGTGGGACCACGTTGCTCAAGATGTCCGACATCAGCAATAATCACGCTCGGATGTGACTTTGGATGAACCGCCTGAAGATGTAAGAGAGTTGGTGCAACAAGCATGTAATCGGTTTCAGCAGAAGTGTTTGATGTCCTTCTCCAAGAACAAGAGCAATAAGATCATCCAAAAGCAATCGTTGCCAAGGGTTCTTCTTCCGCATCGGTCGATTACAATCAAGAAGAAGAAGCTCGAAGGTGTCGGAGTTGGTTCACAAAGCTTTGGGAGAAACTATTACAAATCATAACACGACCTTCTTGAACACTTTTCGTGCTATCATGGTTAGTACCTTCGCCCAACGGCCGATAAGTATTTTGAGGAGAATACAGGCCCAATTCGTGGACCACCGCTTTTCAATCCACCAAAATACCAAGAAAAGCCCGAGGGAGGTGAAGGAGCATCCGTTCAAATAAAGATGGACTAGTCCCTAATGAAAAACAGCAGCCTCCTACTTATGGTCGGGTAACATTTGGTACGACGTAAGATGTACCACAATCGCCTTTCAAGGTATCTCCAAAGATCGAACAGATCGCAGAGAAACATGTATGGAGATGGATACCAAGAATTTACTCGATTACACCGCTCTAGATGCTCTGCCGAATCCAGATACGAGAGCGCATCGGGAATGCCTTCGGAAGACAGACATGTGGAACCCCGAAATCGGATGTTGATATCATCATGCATAGGATGGCTGATATGATGCAAAGATCGGGTTCGGCCTAAAGCCAAAGAATCAATCTTATTCATACAAGTCTCCTTATCCGTAATGGTACAATAGAGTTGCACTTCCTCTAAGGGTGAAACCTCCGACAGACTTGACTAAGTTTTCTGGTCAAGATGATACTAGCACCGTGGAACATATCGGTCGGTACTTGATGCAACTTGGGGAAGCATCCACGGATGAAGCTTGAGGATTCGGTATTTTCCCTTGTCCCTCACAGGGCCAGCTTTCTCATGGTTTACCTCATTGCCGCCCCATTCCATTGGTACGTGGGCAGAGCCGGAGCGTGTTCCATGCATACTTCTTCACCGGCACTAATGAAAAGAAGCTGGTCGACCTCATGAGTCCGAGACAGAGAGCTAATGAAACACCACAGGGAGTATCTTCGCAGATTTAGAGAGACCAAGAACCTTTGTTATTCATTGAACCTACCAGATGATCGGTTGCCGGGATGGCGATAGCGTGCATGCAAACCGAATGTCGAGAAAAGTCGTTCGGCATGGAATTTGATGATCTTGGTCAACTTTCACAACGACCGGCTGCTATGAGTAATCAAGCTCGGGGTTCAAGAGAGACAACCGCTTCCAAAAGGGGAACATTGCTAGTGAAATGTATCAAAGTTTCCCCGGAAGAAGCGTATGAGTATGATGATGATGATGAGATAGCTGCAAATGAATTGACTTGGGCGAAGGAACCTACTCAGTCAGCCCGGCGTTGGTTGAGGCAACAAAAGGGAACTTATGACTTTGACGTCTCCAAATCGCACAAGCTCTTTTATTTGTTGGTAAGGGAAGGACGCATCAAACCGCGATGGACATCCTATGTTTGCGACCGAGGGAGTGAAAGACAAGAAATATTGTGGCTATCATAACACTAATTCTCACTCCATCAATGACCGCCGGGTGTTCGGGGTTCGGATTCGAAGGCTATTCAAGAGGGACATCCAAGTTTGATGGCAAAATGAAGGTTGATGGTCGCCTTTCCCTCGAGAACATGATCTCTTTCTCCATAAGTATGGTTTCGCAGATGATCCCAAAGGGAAAGGTAAGGTGAAGGTGTTAACCTCGACAGAGCAAAGAAGAACGGTGTCTTTGTCGACCCTAATCGCCAGATTACAACCGAGGAGCTGAAGAGAAAAGTTCGGTTCAAGAATAGCCGAACCGAAAAAGGTGAAACTTCTAAACCTAGGGTTACATCACGTATTCTCGCTAAATAAGTGGCAAAGGCAACAAGAACGAGAGTACTATGAAGAACATAGGTTTATAGAGGAACGTCGGAGATACGAAGAAGAGGTATACTGCAGGGAGCAAGAAGAGCATATGAGAGAGATGGAGCAGTCTCATTGGGGGTGTTCATTCTTTAAACATTGTTGGAATGAAGGCTTGAAGTTGCCTGCTAGAAATAATTGCCCTGAATGCAGTGATCAGTATTTCGGGTACAGGCAATCTCGAGTCAACCGCCGTCCAGTCCATGAGAGACTTGGAATTCAATTTCCTGAGGACAATCGGCGTATAAAAATAAATGACTTCGGTCGTCAAAAAAAGAGGTTCGCAGATCAGTACTGGGTTCATCCTGAAGAGTATAATGAGGAAAGAGGCACTCGTGAGTATAGATGGCGAAAAGGGCAAAGTGGTGCCCTCTAGGGTTGAGGAAAAGTCGGAAGAGAAGAGTGCAGCGGTTGAGAAACAAAGAGCCGGAGCAGTGCTGCCGCAGAAGAAAAGAAAGAATGGCGTCCAAAAGAAGAAACATGATGAGAAAGGTCCTTCGGGTGATGCATGCATGGCTTTCTTCCTCCCATCGAATTTATAGCTCCCGACAATCAAGAAGTACATGAAGAGGTTTATTCTTTTTGATGAAAGTGAGTTTCAAGACTTAATGGCTCAGCTTGTATTGACACGACAAGCAACATTTAACAAGCCAGCCAAACATCGTCACTTGAAACGGCTTTACGTGAAAGGGTACGTCAATGGGAAGCCTCGACCAAATGTTTGTTGATGGAGGAGCTGCTATCAATATAATGCCATATTCCACGCTCGTAAAACTTGGAATGACGGGTGAAGATTTGTTAAAAACCGACATGGTCCTTAGAGACTTTGTTTGGCAATCCTTCCGACACTCGAGGAGCTGTGGCATGTTGAGTTGATGATTGGGTCTAAAACCCCGATCACTAAGTTTTTCGTCATTGACGGCAAGGGGGCATACTTGTTTGCTTCTTGGGAGAGACCGGATCCATGCTAATTGCTGTATTCCTTCAACCATGCACCGATTCTCATTCAATGGATAGGGGACAATATAGAAATTATACATGCCGATGATTCGGTAAGTGTGGTCGCTTCGAACCAACCGGCTTACATCGGGAATATGACGGTGTTGATTGTTTCTCCGGCAAAGTATGGGGAGAAGGTCCTGATAATGTATTTAACAAGGATCAACAAATGATCCAAGCAATCGGCTCCAACAAAGAATTTTTAATGGGTAACCCGATTGATGGCAACAAAGGAAAGTTGGGACGCGGTTTTATGTCGGCCGACAAGCTAGAAGAGATAAATGTTAGTGATGATTCCAAATCAAGGCCGATGTACATCGCTGCAAATTTGAGTCCGTAATATAGAGAACAATTAGTAAGTCTTCTTAAAGAATTTAAAGATTGCTTTGCTTGGGATTATACTGAGATGCCCGGATCGGATCGTTCTATTGTTGAACATCGATTACCTATCAAGTCGTGGTATCGACCCTATAAACAACCTCCGAGGAAAATTTATAAAGAGGAGGTATTGGCCGATGTGAAGAAGGAGATTGAAAGGTTACCGAAGCAAACTTCATTCGGCCATGCAGTACGCAGATTGGATTTCAAATATAGTTCCCTGTTTACAAGAAGAATGGAAAGATGAGAGTCTCAGATAGACTTCGAGAGATCTCAACAAGGCCACTCCAATGGATGGGTATCCAATGCCGCTTGCTGATTTGTTAGTAGATGCAGCGGCCGGGTATATGAAGTTATCGCCTTTATGGATGGAAATGTCGGCTATAATCCGATCTTCATGGCAATAGAAGATATTTCAAAAACGGCTTTTAGATGCCCCGGTCACATTGGTTTATTTGAATGGATTGTAATGACGTTCGGGTTAAAGAATGCCGGTGCAACTTATCAAAGAGCTATGAATTACATCTTTCATGAGTTGATCGGCAAGGTTGTGGAGATTTATATTGATGACGTGGTGGTCAAGTCTAGAAATCATAAAGAGCATTTAGCCGATTTGAAGAAGACTCGAATGCACTAGAAAACATGGTTTGAAAATGAATCCAAATAAATGTGCTTTCGGAGTATCTACCGGTGAGTTTCGGGGATTTCTTGTTCATAAAGGAGGGATTGAAGTTGGAAAAAGAGCATGGAAGCAATAGACAAGGTTGTCCCTCCAACTAATCTCACGGAGTTACAGATCACTTGCTTGGCAAAATTAATTTTGTAAGAAGATTTATATCCAATTTATCGAAAAGAGTCTTGCCTTTCTCTCCACTTCAAGCTCAAGAAAGATCAAAAGTTTGTATGGGGTGATGTACAACAAGAGGCTTTTGATGAAATCAAAGAATATATGAAGGCACCACCGGTCTTTGGTACCTCCACAACTTGACAAGCCTTTCAAATTGTACGTGGCGGCCGATAGTCTAACAATAGGGTCGGCCCTCATGCAAGAGTTTGAGGGAAAGGAGAGAGTAATAGCTTACCTTAGCCGAAAACTATTGGATCCGTAAACAAGATATTCGGCTACGGAGAAACTGTGCTTGTGTGTGTATTACTCATGTACCAAATTTCGGCACTACTTGTTAAGTGCCGAATGTGTGGTAGTTTCTAACTTTGATGTAATAAAACATATGCTATCAATGCCAATTTTAAATGGAAGGATTGGCAAGTGGATTTTTGCTTTATCGGAGTTTGATTTGAGATATGAATCGGCAAGAGCAAAAAAAGGGTCAAATTATTGCCGATTTTATTACACAACATCGTGATCTTTCTATTGAGATGATCAAAGATTGTGCCCCGGGCTTTATTCTTCGATGGTTCATCCCATTGCAAAGGTGGTGGTGCTGGTATTCTCTTAATTTCTCCACAGGGGAGCAACTTTTGAGTATGCTATTCCATTGAATTTTATGTTACTAACAATCAAGCGGAGTATGAAGCATTGCTTAGAGGGCTTCGACTTCTCATAGAAGTGAAAACCGTTGTTTGTTGAGATCTTTGGGGATTCTCGAGCTAGTTATTAACCAATTAACCGGCCAATATGAATGCAAGAGTGATGTGTTGAGAAAATATTATGAAGAATGCCGGAACTTTTAAAAAGCTTTCGGGTAGTAACCTTGCATCATATCCCTAGGGGGCACAATGAAGAAGCAAATAGGTTGGCTCAAACGCCTCGGATACCATGAAAATCAAGAAATCCTCACTATAGATGAAGATGTTTCGAATGCTGAGCAAGTGGTTGATGATTGGAGATGCGAAATCATCGAATATCTAAGAAATCCATCACGTAGAGTTTCCCGAAAAGCTCGTATATAAAGCCCTCAAATTCGCATTTCTTGATGATCACTTATACTATAAGTCTATAGATGGAGTATTGCTTAAATGTTTGAGTCAAGAAGAGGCTAGAAAGGTGATGTATGAGGTGCATGAAGGATTATGCGGTGCGCATCGGTCACCTTACCGAATGAAGTGGATAATTCGAGAACCGGTTATTTTTGGCCAACCATGCCGGAGGATTGCTTTGAATACTATAAGGGATGTCACGATTGTCAAAAGTTCGGCAATATTCAAAAGGCTCCAAAGATCTGTTATGAACCCAATAATCAAACCTTGGCCATTCGGAGGATGGGGCATAGATTTAATTGGTCAAATTCATCCTCCTTCTAGCAAAGGACATAAGTTTGTGCTCTTGGCCACGGATTATTTTACCAAGTGGGTCGAAGCTATTCCGTTGAAGAAAGTCACGTCGAAAAAATATGATCGGTTTAGTTAAAGAACATATAATTTATAGGTTTGGAATTCCTCAAACTATAACGACCGATCAAGGGACTCGCTTTACTTCTTCGGAGTTTTGTGACTTTGTCAAGACATGGGAATTAAGTTGTATAATTCTTCTCCTTATTATGCACAAGCCAATGGTCAAGCGTAAGCATCAAATAAGATTATGATTAAGATCATTCAAAAGAAGATTGATGAGAAGCCAAAAAAGATGGCATTTGGTTCTTAATGAAGCATTGTGGGCTTACCGAATGGCTTGTCACGGGTCGACTCAAACATCTCCCTATGAGTTAGTTTATGGGCATCATGTTTGTGTTACCTTGGGAGTTGCAAACGGGTTCAAGACGAGTTATGTTACAAAAGGATTTGGAAAAAGGAGATTATACAAATTTGATGATAGATGAACCGGAGGATTTGCATCCGATTCGCCTCAAGGCACCGACAACATTGAGAAAAAAAAAGTACGTATTGCCAAATACTACAATAAGAGGGTCAAGATAAAGCAATTCACGTAAGATGATCTGGTTTGGAAGACTATACCGCCGATTGGATCAAAAGACGAGCATTCGTCAAATGGTCTCCGAATTGGGAAGGACCCTTTCGGGTAGAAAGATGTGTGCCCGGCAATGCATATATTTTGAAGACTTTGTTTAAAGAAGAATTCGCCAGAGCTATCAATGGAAGATATCTTAAAAAATACTACCCTAGTGTCGAAGTTGGTTCATGAAGAGAATTTAAAATCAAACAAAACCGATGAAACAACGTCACCTTTAGTGAAAAACATGAAGTTGGTGAATAGCCGATACAATTCGTGTCGCCTTTAGTCCAAAATATAATCGAATGATCTTATGTTGACTTCAACGCCTGACCGGGTTCGCTTTATCGGAAAAGAAAAAATGGAGATCCCGGATGATACCGCTTCGATGCGGCGCGTCAAATCGCTTTGTGGCGCAGACTAAGATCCAATCGACTAAAGTGACATCACCGCATTCGAAATCATTCGTAGTCGCTTCGATTCGAAAGAATACTCAAGATATCTATCCGACAATCAACACAAGATCAAATGGACACATTTTCGAAGATGATTTCAATATTCACAAAATAGTCCCTAATTACAAACTACTCCCCGAAACAACTTATTGAGAACAGATTGGGGATTGGTAGATTCGGCAAGGGGCGGTAGCATGGTCTCCGTAGAGAGCTCCAGCCGCTCCTCGATGTCCTCCACCTCGTGAGGATGACCTCCCGCAAAAGCCAACGGCTTGAAAAGAGTAATCCTCATTGGTGCGGGAGGACATCGCCGCCAAAGCCAAGGGAGACGCCAAGGTGAACGCCTTGGATGATGGCCCGATCAACACGGCCATCAATGGCATCCAAAGCGTGCCTCAAGGGTCTCTCCCCGGGCATTCACCTTGTCGGCCGCCCGTGTTGCTGCCGCCTTCAACCGATCGTTCTCCGCAGAAAGTGCCGAAAAGATGAAAGGTTGATTAGTACAAAGGAGATGATAAACGTGATTGAAATCAATGACTAACGAACCCGCTGATAGCATCGCAAAAACGCTTGCGCTGGTCTTCCCATTCGGCTTGTGCAATGCCGAATTGCTTGAGACCTCGCCAAGCTCGCTTCGGCTTCGTCCCTCTCCGCAGCGGAAACAGAGTGCCTCCTCGTGAACGCATGAGGCTCCTCTTCCTCCGGCTCGCTGACCCCAAGGGTTAGGGTTGTAGGAGTTGCCGGAGTCGGAAGAGCTTGAGGAGCTCGAGGAACCCAAACCGACACCGGTTGGCCGGAGGTGCCCTGTTGGGTCACCACCATTGGGGGCAGCAGATGGTATTGCCCCGTGATGACTCGCGGCCCGAGAAAGACGAAGGACCGAAAGGTTAGAAAATGAACAAAGGAACAAGAACACGCAGAGACGGCAGACATCTTACCCATGGCGTTGCCGGTGCGCGCCCTCCCCCTTCCTCGCCTCTCCCTCGCCAGGCGCTTCCCATGGTCACCGGCGCCGACATTGGTGATGTGGAGGTGGGGTTTTCTTCCTAGTGGTTTCGGCGAGAAGGTGAGAGGATGATGATGAATACTAACCGGCGATGGTGGTGGAAGCCGAAGAGGGCTTTATTTATAGGCCAAAATGGAGTTCGTGGGCGCACGACTCGGGTATACCAAACGATGAAGTAGGGTTTACTCCTCTTTCGGGCCGCACGGGCCGGGCCGTGCTCGCTTAAATCAAAAACGACGGTTCGTAGGAATCGGCTAGTCCCCTAATCGGGAAGTCCGTAATGATGGCCGCCTCTGCCTATTCGGGAAGTCTAAGGGCATTTGGTTTTGTCACCGATCGATTGAAATGAAAGAAACCGAAGTCATCACAGGGAATGCGAGTGTTAAAAGAGATACAAGATATAAATGCATTACAAAGCCGTTGTTCTAGTTGCCTAGGAACAAATTTTTAATGGCATCTATGGCATCATTCCCGATTCGGCTAACTTCTTCCAAAGACTTTGTTGTCATCATCCTGAGCTCGGATTTTGGTAAGCCGAAGTTTTGATCTCGCCGATTCTCCTTGATGACGTAAGCTATCTTTATCCTAGCTGCATCTATGGAGTTTGGTAGATTAGCAATCTTATCTTTGTGGGACCGGATGTTGGCATTCAGCTGAATTAATCGAGCTTCCAGTCTGGCCTTCTCTTCCTCCATAGTCGCCATTCAGGCTCCGCACTGCCAAAGTTTGTTTAGCAACCTGAATGCTGGGAATGCAACTCCTTGACTTGTTGCTTTTTCATCGGTTTGTCATCTTGCGTAGCGGCTTTGGAGGCTATATTTTTGTTTGCTCTCCTAACCTTACCAACATGGTCATCAAGATGAGTTGCGTATTCTAAAGGAGCCCCGAGAGCTTGAGGAATTTCTTGATCAATAAGTTCAAAAGGTCCCTTATCCGGTCTCATCCCGAACCGTAGTGTTGGTATCCTTGGTTAACGTAAGAGCAATTTCTTTCAGCGAGCCTGGTTCTCTCACCGACAACCGCCGGGCCGGATGTGGCTTCTTCATCGTCTTCATTGATGTACTCTTCAATTGTGAAAGAGTAGTCGACAAATCGGCTTGGCATCATCCTTTGAGAAAAGAAAACCATTAGCCGATTGATCGAGTTATTTGGGAGGTCAATGAAATAAAGGGTTACCTTTTGTGCGTAAAGCCTCTTCAGCCGATTCCTATCCCGACTTGATTGAGGGATCGCTTGGATGCCCGAGGATGATGAGCTTGAAGCTTGATGGGAAGATTTTTTTTGCTATCTCATCCAAAATATTATCCGAAAGTGAGCAATGAAATGCAGAGCAATGGGTAAGTTTGGCAAAAGAAAGAAAGAAGGATATGTGAAGAAAATTATTACCAATATGGTTAATAGCTCCCCTGAATTTCTGCACTATCAACGTAAGCATGAGGAGGAGATTCTTCCGCCATTTTATCCAAGGAATGATCTCGCTTCAGTAGCAAAAATTAGTTCATCCGATGCAAAGAAAGGGGCAATCGGCTAAAAAAAGTAGTACCTATGTGGCCAAGTGGTTTCTTGAACTTCTACATCTTCTTCTTGGGTTTCTACATTTTCGTGTGCCCGAGAAGATGTTTCAAGAATTCTAGGCACATTGGCTGATCTTGAGGGCCCGACCGTGGGTCAGTAAAAAGAGGAAAAATAATGGATAAATAAGCTCCATCATGGTTCAAAACAAAACTGACCTGAGTATACCTTGGGAGAGAGTTTAGCCTTCTTGGATCTTGTTCTCCCCGGGCACATTAACATCTCTACTTGATCCAAGAATAGCTTTCCTCTTGCCTTCCCTTCTTGAGGGAGGCGTGCCCGTAGCTACCGGTATTTTCATGAAGGTTGCCAAGGATGGAGCGTCAAAATCTAAGGCGGGGATGGGTCCAAATTTTGGTAATATTGGACTACTTGAGAAGAAGGGGTAGGCTCAGATCCCGCAGAAGACAATACAATACCCAAATTAAGAACAAAGTCGAAAAAAGAGGTAATTGTAAGCATGAAGAAAGTTACCTCACCGTCGAAATCAAATTGAGCATGCAAATCCCGACATAGAGGGTGCACCGGCATGTTAAAAATATGGGAACGCCACTCTTGCCACCAAGAGGAGAACAGGGGGATGAGCAAAGATCTATCAGTCCTAGAGGTAAAGGCATGAATTCGGCAGTTCCCATCCAAGCTCAAAGACTTTCTTGGCTTCTATTTCATCTCCTACCCTCTCCCCGGGCCTTATAATGGTGGAGAAGAACAATCTTGGGGGCAGCTGCCCACGCCCTTAACCGTCTGGCCGACATGTTTGGGTTATAAAATTCATAAGAGGGATTCAAAGAACCTCCCATGATGAAACTCTGGGGCGTAACACGTGGTTTAATGAAAGAATTGAAAATTTTTGTAGCAACCATGTCCGAAAGCGGCCAGATTCATAACTGAATTTGCAAGGCAAGGTCGAGTGTCACTTTCTCTATAAGGAAGCCATATCACATGATTGAAGTCTTTGAAGAACAACTTGAAAAGATGGCCGAGGTCTATGTCAATGGTAATGGCAGCCGCCGCTTCTCCATAAGTTTGACAAAGCTTTCTCTTTCACTTGGCCGCCCTCATCATCATTGATGTAAGGAAAACCCAAGGTGTTAAGGTCCACGAGAGACTATCCGGTGCATGTACAATTGTAGCCACATCCGCACAAACCACCGTGGACCGTTTACACAATGAATTTTCCCAGATTGGCGATCTCAACAATGATCCGATGCATCATGTGATAGACAGCTCCCGTGAGATATTTGCCCGCAGGAATTAAAATTCCCGCAGCCCGCTCCTCGGCCAATACCATGTGGTTAAGAGTTGGCTCATTGATTTGCCACGTAAAACAAACCTGCGCAGAGCCACATGTTCGAAGGCTTTGTATTCCTTGTTGTCAACAGATCCCGTGGACGTAAGTCAAGATGTATTTGGTCCACCCGCTTCCCGATTTGACCGCCTTTCCGTTGCTTGTTGTTCTTGTACTTGAGGGGTATACTTTGGGCGCCGTTACATTGAGGCCTGTCATCATGAAGATATCGGCCAAAGTGAAAGACATCGGGCCATGGCCGAAGATGAAAGAATTGGTAGCATCGCACCGTAGTGGGAAGCTGCTATCAAGAGAGAGTCATTCCCCGGTGTTACCGATAGAGATAATTCTAAGCAATGCTGAATGTCCCGAGAATCCCAAAGGACTACTGCTCTTATTCAACATTCTCTCGGTACCACTTCCGCCATCCGTAAATCGGAGGGAAAGGCCAGGTTTTGAAAGTGTTTGGCCATCGGTTCGGGGAGCAACTCCAGATTTGAAAGGAATCCTCGAGGTCTCCTTCTCCACAAACTCAATTGGATTGGGATCTCCCATCGGACCCAAGAAGTACGAATCAGGGTTCGCAGCGTAGGGGATCAGAATCGTATCCTTGTACTCCTTCAAAAGGTGATACAGCCAGAGAAGAATCAAAAAGTGAAAAAAGCAACGAGAAGATTGCCGAATACATGAAAAGAATTGGGGATTACCTCTGGAACTCCATCCTGAGTCGCCATTGAGTGCTAGAATTGAGTTTGAATCTAGGACGGGAAAAAGTTGGATTTTGAGTAGCGGCTGCGGATTTGAACAGTGTTGACCTAAATGAAAAAGGAGTTTGTGGTCAATTTCGGAACAAAATCACTTTTATCCCGAAATTGAGGGGGCATGTGTTAACACCGGATTTTGGTAAAGGTCAATGACAATTGGGCCGATTCGGCAAGGTATATGAGAAAGCGTGAATTCAACGTGTTCGCAAATGGGTGTGCGGTCGGCTAACTTTGAGCTATTCGGCAAGCGTACATACGACTGGCTCGGGTCGCTCGGCAAGTGGTCACGCTGTGCGGTTATCTTCAAACACAATAGCTCTATTCGGGAAGCAAGGTGACTGACTTTAAAGGAAAGAAACGTGACAATTCCGAGAAGAATAAAGATGACGGCTTTGTGCTTGCCTAAATATCTTTGTAATCGTATTTGTTTAGGACTTATGCTTGTCCAGGGTATAAATATAAACCCTCGACCATTGTAGAAGATATACACAATCAAATCAATACAACCGCCCCGTGCAATTTTCGAGTCCCTTTGTCGTGTCGCCGAAGTTCTTCGAGAGGAGTCATCGATCCGTCGACCTCCGTAAATTCCGCAACCTTGCTATCATGTCTAGTATCATGCGGTGGATTTAGATGTTGATGCAAGTAGTCTTGTTCGCCTCGACCGGATGGCCGTCGGCGCGGCATCATCCGCTTGATGATCGAAGTCTTTGCTTATGCTCGCTTTATCTCGACTAGATGGCCGTGCGGCAAAGCGCCCCGCTTGATAGCTTAGCGAGGCAAGATAGTTATCGAGTCTTTGTTTATGCTTTGTTTATCTCGGCTAGATGGCCGTGGCGGCAAAGCGCCCCGCTTGATAGCTTAGCGAAGCAAGGATTAGTTATCGGCTCTATTAGATTTGGCAAGATCTAGTAGATTCATTAAGTTACCACGTGTTGCGTGTGTCTAGTGCTTTTAGTTATTTGTAACACTTTTTGCCCGATCTAGATTGATTAGTTTCGCTCCATACTTTTATAGATCTATTCGCTCTTTTAACGTTCTTATTCTTTTATTTTTCATGATAAATAGATCATATGCTCAAGTGGCCGAATTAGATCAATCTAGATTGTTACATGTTGCGGGTTCTTGCACGTTAGAAACGTTTAGATCTTGATAGGATTGAGTGTCGTATGCGATGCAAGTTCTTGATGGATTTATTCGTGATAGTTTGTTAGTTCCTTCTTCATGGACCCCGAGCCGGCCGAATTGCCGAGCTTGGTTATGCTTCAACTTGTAGTTAATTTTCACTTGTTCAAACATGTCTTCTCATGCATGCGTATTCGGCAATCAATGCTTTACGTATTATTTTGTCTTCATATTAGCCGAATGAATCACATGCATAATTGGCGCATTCTATCTATAGTCGTATGTCGCCGTAAGTGGCTTCAGGGGCCATATATACGAACTGCCTGGTCTCATCCGCACGCTCCGATTTTATATTTAACAATCTTTTGTCCCTTGTCGGTTTTTCAGTCAAATTGACTAGCACGCTTCCGGATCTCCAAACCGCGCGGCCGTCCGATTGAAGCCACGCTTTTCGCTTGCTTGTGTGTGTGAGGCACGGAAATCACGCTTCGTGTCAACACCTTGCCGCCGTAGCTAGGGTGCACCGCTGGCCGCACCAAGCACGCCACCGCGCGGCGCCTCGCCGGAGGAACACGCCGGGTGCCATTGGTTGCGCCGGGGGCTCACCGTTAGCGAAGCTCGCCCCCGCCGGTACCTCTCCCCCTTGCCTTGGCTCGGGGCCGGTGGGGCCGTGGACCAACGGGCCCCGCCTGGCAGCGGCCCGTGGTCCACGGACCGGTCCAGCCAGGGCGAGGCTCGGTTTTGGTTTTAAAAAGTTTTTCCAGAAATGCTTTTAAATCGTTTTAAATTCATATCTCCGGCATATGTGATCCAAATTTGATGAAACTAGTTTTGCTAGGTTGCTTGTGAATAGATCTACCAGGGAAAAATATGAATTGCCATTTTTGTGATATTTCCCTGTGCAGTTTTATTTAATTGTTGAAAATGCTGAAAACTGAGTAAATGCATAGTAAATGAAATATAGCTCAGAAAAAAATGTGATTCTTGTTTTGTTAGACTTGATATGTGATATACTTTCTGGGAAAATTATGTGCCATGCAGTTCCTGTGTAAAAATATTGGAATATGATTTAATTGTAATTAAGGCTGTTTGTTTGTTTATTTTATAGTAATTAATTTATGAGGAGTTATGGCTTGATAATTTTTGATGAGTGCTCTTGTGCTTAGAAGTTCTAAAGAAAATTATGAAATCTGTTGTTTAACACTTTTCACAAGTACAAAGCTGTTATACTCGGTGAAATGTGATGAAAATTTTATCATGGCTTTGTTTTAGCATGATGTAGCTACTCTCATTCATGTAATATTATTGCTTTTGGAGTACTCTCATTCATGTATTGCTTGCTGGTCATATTTATACAGTACCTCGAGTTATATGTCAAGTTTGCATGAATTAGCTTATTGTCACACTTGTGTGTGTGTGCTCACACACACCCACCTTTCTTTATGCTTTTCTTTAAGTGGTTAGAGAAGAGATATGCACATACTCAGTAAAATGAAATAGGTTGTTAGTAGAGAGGAGATATGCACCTACTCTGTCAAATAAAATGTTAATCATCTTCATTCATGAGCATCGCACCTATGCATTCTTTATGCTCATACGTGTGCATCGCATCATACAGGTTCGCAGGAGGGCCTCCTAGTTTCCCAGTACGAGGAGAATCCAGTGGAGGAGCAGCAGCCCGAGGACCCCGAGGAGGAGCAAGAAGCGGGAGAGGAAGACCTGCCCGAGTGCCCAAATCACCGCGCCAGCACCTTTGAGCAAGGCAAGCCCGGAGCATTTCCTCACCTATGCTTTCTAACAGTCTAATTATGCTTTATGATTGATGCATTAAGTATAGGAGTTGTGTGCATCCGTTGATGTATTGTATCCTTGTTTACTCTTGATTATCCTGCCTTGATTACCCTGCTAGTCTAGGGCGAGTTTACTGCTTAGCTTGCTTAGACGTTAAAAGTCGGGTGATTTTCTGTCATCCGTGAGCATAGGTGGTTACTTATGATTGATGGAAAGCTTTATGTTGATATCATCTGGTTATTGGTTATGGTAGTGATAATTGGAGACCGGACGGAGTCTTATGGGGTTGATTGGACCATAGTGATTCCGTCTGTGTCGATTAAGGACCGTGCCGTTGCGCATCCCTCGAGTCATGTTGAACGCATGCCTCACACTTAGCTGGCCGGATAAGCCGTTCCGACCGCGAAGCCTAACACTATCCAAGCTAGCTCTAGATCCATTCGCACCGTATTGGAGATGGATGGGGGACCATGGGGGCGTGAAGAGTAAGTCCGAGGTCCAGCATGGCTGGCTAAGGCGTCGGGCGGTCCCCGGTACGGTGGTTCCCGGTCGAAACCGCGTTTTGTTCCCGGATATGTGCCACGGTGACCCTGTAGCTCACCGACGGGTGAGTGTGGTTTGTGTGAGGAATACCCCCGAGCTCGGTAGAGTAATCGATTCGAATTGCCATCGTTCCTGGACAGTGAACACTTGACTTGAGCTACGCCATCGTAGTAATGATTATAGAATGTGGTTAAAGATGATGATGAATTAAGCTGTTACGATTATGGTTACTACTTGATTGCTTAATTATGATTAATATATTACAATGATGCTTAGTATAGGTGCTCACCTAGCATAAATAGGAATGATTAAGCTGAGCTGTCACTATAAAATGGTTACCACTGCTTTTCTGCAAATGAGTCAAGCTATCCCCTGATAAAGCCTGTCATACTCCTTGGAGTCTTTTGTTTTGAGTCAGACGGGTAAGTCTAGTTGAGTACCTTCTCGTACTCAGGGTTTTTTCCGCTTGTTGTTTATGCAGATGGCCATACCTACCACAGGTATTGCGAGACCTGCTTATATCTAGTGGATTAAGTACCAAAGGGCAATGGTCGTTCTTACTACTCTTCCCACTTGCTTTTGTGGATTGATCATCATCGGCAATCAGATTAAACCTTAAGTGTGTGTGGGTTGAGCTTTTAAAACTACTTTGCTTTCACTACTTAAATTGAGACCTGGTTTGTAATAACTTTAATTTCCGCACTCTGATGTTATCGGATTATTTATGAAATGTTGTAACGTGTGAATGGTGATGCTAAACTTGTACGATCTTGGTTGATGATGTTTGGTTTGAAATCCTTCGAGATTTTTGGACAACCGGGTTTATAAGTTAAGAGTGTGCCGGTGGTCATATCCTTTATGCCCAATTAAGGACACTAGGTGCCCTTAATTGCAAATTAAGAGTGTGCCAGTGGTCATATCCTTTATGCCCAATTAAGGACACTAGGTGGCTATTTAAGTACTAACTTGGGGCTTGCATCATATTTTCTTTTCACTGTTGCCCATACAACAAGGTAATTGTATGGGTGCCATTCGCTTGAATGGTAATGTATGGTTCAAAAGCCTCTACGTCTCGGTAAGTGGGAGTTGTGAGAGCATGATTGTCCAACCGGCGATCTAGGGGAGTGCTAGTGTGATGTCGGAAGTACTTACATGTCAAAACCATGTATTTACCAAGGTGTTTAATTGTGGGTTGTGCCGTCTGTTGAGACGATGCCGTCATGAGGACGAGGACCGGGTAGTTGTACTACATGTGCGTGTATTTGGAAATGCACATATGTGTGAGTATTTAATCTTTATATTTCTGCAATGCATTATATACATACTGTTGGGATGGGCTGAAGTGGATTTTCTGCAGGTACATAATAAATGCTTCGTGTAGAACGCCTAGTTATACACTATGAGAGAACGTTGTATGCCACCGTTTATACCGCTAGAAATTATTCTTGTTAAGTTTGTGAGAACGTAAGTTACATGCATACATCATGTTTGTTAATCCCATGTCATTGCATTTATTCTTCCCTTATAAATTGGTTATTCTATTAAATAAAATTTGGTAAATAATAACTTATCTCATTTGGGGTAATTTTCCAACAGATGGCCCGCACCAAGCAAACTGCTCGCAAGTCCACTGGGAGCAGGGTACCCCGCCGACAGTTGGCACCTCGCACTGTTATCAGAGAGGACCACTTTCTGGGGGAGTTTGGCAAGCCCACTCTCCTCTGGAGGGTGCTTAGCCACGCCGGCTATACTGAGGGGCAGACACCTGTCTACTCCTGGGTCACTCAGGAGCCCAACAATGGAGATGATATGATACACGTGGAGGTGACAGTTCCACCTCTTGCTGAGGATTCGGAGTGGACCGGTTGGCGCATCAGGGCCAATGGTGTCACACCTCAGGAGGGCGCCAACAGGGCCATGTTCTTTGTCCTGTGCTCCATCATGGACACCTTTCCGCTGAGTCTGGCACAGGCTCTGGCAGGAGTTTTTCTGAGGGGTGATCCCTTGGATACGGTTTGGGAGCAGTCGCCCAACATGTCCCGCTGGCCTGGGGTGGATGAGATTGAGGATAGCGACAACACCGCTATGAGTGCGATGTATGCTATGATGAAGACCTATGATGCCACCCAGTCAGCTTTGTACAGGGTGGGTGACTAGAACAAGTCCATGCAGAAGGATATGAGGAAGATGGAAAGGAGGCACGCAGCTCAGGTTCAGCAGTTAGAGGAGCAGTTGAACAATATCGCAGCTGACAGGGATCATGCCCTAAATAGGGAGGAGGTAGCAGGTCGTGAGATCACCCGCCTACGCACTCAGGTTGATCGCCTGAGAGAGGGCGAAAGGAACAGTGACCGCATGATGGGAGGTCTGGTTGTAGAGCGGAATGAAGCCCGGTACGAGGTGCACCAGCTGGAGCATGTGCTCTTTGACAGAGAGTACTACATCGAGCAACTACACAAGGAGTACCACGAGCTCTACAACTAGCTCCACCCCTATCACCAGCCTGGAGCTGCAGAGATGGAGCCCGGAGACGTCGCTGCTGACGGTGGAGAGGAGGACGCCGACCTTCCACCAGCACCTGCGCCCGCGCCTGCTGGAGACTCTGACATCCTTGACGCAGTGTCTGACGTAGAGAGCGAGCACGAGTAGGCTAGTAGCTTCATCGCTAGTCTTAGATGCGCTTTTGCTTCTTTTGTTGTTGTCATGTAACCTTTATGAGATGTGAGACTCATGTGTTGGATCTTCATGTATGTGGTGATACCCAAACTCCTAAAGTCCAGTGTATGTATGCTGGCAATTTTGGATATTGTATGCCACGGATAATGCTCTTAAGTAATATGATTAGTGATGTTATGAATTGTGGAAATGAATCTTTGTGCCTTTGTGTTGTTGAATGAATTTAATTTCTTCCAATAATTCATTGGCATGATTATTATATTCGCTTACAATGTTGTAACATCACCTAATAATTGCTTGTTGCCAAAATATGCAGATGGTGGGAACACGCCGCACCGCTAGTGGCAATGTGATTGATGAGGGCACTGCCGCCAGTGGAGGCAATTGCAGTAACGGCGGGAATGGTGGAAACGGAGGCGATGGTGGAAACCCCAGAACTGATCTACCACCACCACCCCCCCACCGTTGACCGCGGAGCAGCTATTTCAGCAGTTCCTTGGCAGTCAACGCAACATGGAAGCTACACTGCGTGATATCGCAGCCAACACTAGCCATGGAGGCCATCGAGGTCAACCTGTCAATCAATACAGCACTTTCAAGGATTTCCTCGACGCCGACCCACCAAAGTTCTTGCAAGCGAAAGAACCTCTCGAAGCTCTTGAATGGATTAACACCATGGAGGATAAGTTTCGTCTTCTTCGTATGACTGAATCATTGAAGGTTGAGTATGGAGCTCATCAGCTTCAGGGGCCAGCTGGAATCTGGTGGTCTCATCAGCGCATCACCTTTCCACCCAACGCTCCTATCACGTGGGACCAGTTCACTAGGGTGTTCCGCAGCACCTATGTTCCCCCTGGGTTGATGGCTATGAAAGTGTCGGAATTCATGAAGCTTACACAGGGCAACAAAACTATGACTGAGTATCTCCATGAGTTCAATAACTTGTCCCGCTATGCTCCTGGCTATGTTGATACTGAAGAGAAGAAAATTGCTAGTTTCAAGAGAGGCCTCAACACTAAAATGGCAAAGACAATGGGCATCAACCGTAGTCTCACCTTCAATGAGCTTGTCAGTGATTGTCTGACGCAAGAGAACAACAACAAACTGCACACTGCCTCGAAGAATCGCAAGAGAGGCTTCGAAGCAGGGTCTTCTCAGTACAGAGCTCCTATGGCAAATCGTCCTCAGTATCGTCCTCCGGTACAAGGTTCTAGGTTCCGAGCACCAACTCCAAGGAGGAATCCCACTGCTCCACCACCTCCCAAGAACCAGAGGGCGTATAGGCCTCCCGCACCTCAGGCTCGTGCCAAGGCAGGTGGCTCCACGGCGACAGCACCAGCCGTGAGGGGCCTATGCTACAACTGCAACCAACCAGGCACTTTGCCAAGTACTGCCCCTATCCCAAGAAGCAGACTACCTAGCAAGCTCGAGTGCATCATACAACTGTAGACGAGATTCCTGAAGGAGAGCCAGTCACAACGGGTATGTTTCTTATCAACCAACACCCTGCAGTTGTTTTGTTTGATTCTGGATCATCGCATTCTTTCATGAGTCAAGCATATGCACGATCACATGAGTTAGAGTTTAAGCAACCAGAGTTTGGATACCGTATAAGTTCCGCCGATGCGGAAGTCATATCTAATCAGTTGCTGGAAAGAGCAGTCCTTATGATGGGTAGCAAGTGCTATAGAGTTAATTTGGTAGTTATGCCCGGTTTAACATTGGATGTTATCTTGGAAATGAATTGGATGAAGGATAAGAAAGTAGTGATTAATACAGCAAATAGAACAATTACCCTGAAGGACCCTGAGGGTGATGGCACTTTCCAAGTGTTATTGCCTCGGGTAGCAGACATGTCCAAGTTAACTTATGCTATTCAAGCTTCTTCCCTTTCTGAGATTCCAGTGGTATGTGAATTTCCTGATGTTTTTTCTAAGGAGTTACCTGGGTTACCGCCTGATAGGGAGATTGAGTTTGCAATCGATCTTTTACCTGGTACAGCTCCGATATCCAAGAGACCATACAGTATGCCACCAAATGAGTTAGCAGAGTTGAAGAAGCAGTTGTTTGAGCTTAACAAGTTAGGGTTTATTAGACCAAGTACCTCTGAGTGGGGTTGTCCTGCTCTATTTGTGAAGAAGAAAGATCAGTCTTTGAGGTTGTGTGTAGACTATCGGCCACTCAATGCCGTGACAGTCAAGAACAAATATCCTCTTCCGAGAATTGATATTCTGTTCGATCAGTTGTCCAAGGCCAAGGTGTTTTCCAAGATTGACTTGAGATCTGGATACCATCAAATCAAGATTCGCCCGTCAGATGTGCATAAAACTGCGTTCGTTACTAGATATGGGTTGTATGAGTATCTCGTTATATCTTTTGGCTGGACGAATGCTCCTGCATACTTTATGTATCTAATGAATTCAGTCTTTATACCAGAATTGGATAAGTTTGTGATTGTATTCTTGGATGACATCCTGGTTTACTCTGCAAATAAAGAAGAACATGCTCAGCATTTGAGGGTTGTATTAACCAGACTTAGAGAGCATAAGCTGTATGCCAAGTTTAGCAAGTGCGAGTTTTGGCTAAAGAAAGTTGCTTTCCTTGGTCATATTATCTCTGAAAATGGTATCTCAGTTAATCCAAGCAAGGTACAGGAAGTTATGGACTAGAAGTCACCGACGTCAGTTCACGAGATTCGGAGTTTTCTTGAAATGGCAGGGTATTATCGCCGTTTTATTCCAGATTTCTCTAAGATAGCCAAGCCGATGACGAGTCTGCTACAGAAAGATCACAAGTTTGTCTGGACGGAGGAGTGTGAGGCAGCTTTTTTTCGTACCTTGCGAGAGTTGCTAACCATCGCCTCGTTTCAGCACGACCCGGATATCGAGAAACCTTTTGATGTGTATTGCGATGCATCGAAGATTGGTTTGGGTTGTGTGTTAATGCAAGATGGCCGAGTCATTGCTTATGCTTCACGTCAGCTGAGGAAACATGAAGGTAACTATCCCATGCATGATTTAGAGTTAGCCGCAGTTGTGCATGCATTGAAGATTTGGAGGCATTATCTGCTGGGAAATGTGTGCAATATCTACACCGATCACAAGAGTCTCAAGTATATCTTTACTCAGCCTGAACTCAACATGAGACAGCGAAGATGGTTAGAGCTGATCAAGGACTACAACTTGCAAGTACACTATCACCCTGGCAAGGCAAACATAGTTGCATATGCTTTGAGCCGCAAGTCACATCACCATGCTGTAGAGCCGTTGTTTGAAGATAGGTTCAATCTATTGCATTCTGCAGTCTTGCACAATATCCAAGTTTAGTGTTCTTTAGATCAACAGATAATTAAAGGCCAAAAGACCGATCCTGGCATCTATCACATCAAAGAAAAGATGAAGAGGGAACCAACGAAGCATTTCAGGCTCGATGATAATGGCGTACTTTGGTTCGACAACCGTCTTGTCGTACCGAAGGACCATGAACTCAAGAACAAGATGATGGATGAAGCTCACCTCTCTAAGCTATCCATTCACCCTAGAAGCAACAAGATGTATTACGATCTGAAACCTCGATATCGGTGGACCAAAATAAAGAAAGAGATAGCAGCTTACGTGGATCGATGCGATACTTGTTGTCATGTCAAGGCCATTCACATGAAGCCAGCAGGATTACTGAAACCTCTGCCAGTTCCTGCATGAAAATGGGATGACATCAGCATGGATTTCATCACAGGATTGCCAACTTCACAAAAGGAAAATGATTCAATTTGGGTGATTGTCGATCGACTTACCAAGTCAGCTCACTTCCTACCTGTCAAGACTACCTACAGACCACCTCAATATGCTGATCGTTATATTGCTGAGATTGTTAGATTGCATGGTGTGCTCAAGACTATTGTGTCTGATAGGGGACCGCAGTTTACTGCTCACTTTTGGACTCATCTGCATAAAGGTATGGGAACTCAATTACTCTATAGTACTGCTTATCATCCTCAAACTTCGGGTCAGACAAAAGACTGAATCAGATTCTAGAAGATATGTTGAGAGCGTGTGTCTTATCAGCTAAAGGATCGTGGGAATCTTGGCTACCTTTGGCTGAGTTCTCTTACAACAACAGTTATCAAGAGAGTATCAAGATGGCACCATTTGAAGCTTTGTATAGAAGAAAGTGTAGAACTCCGTTGAATTGGGTCAAAGCGGGAGAAAGAAGATACTACGGCATTGACTTTGTCCCTGAAGCCGAAGAAAAAGTCCGAATCATTCAAGAACACATGAGAGCTGCACAGTCCCATCAAAAGAGTTACGCTGATAAAAGAAGAAGACCGCTTTCTTTTGAAGTAGGTGACTATGTCTATCTGAGAGTTTCTTCAATGAAAGGTACATAAAGGTTTGGAATGAGAAGGAAGCTTGCACCAAGATATGTAGGACCTTATCAAATCCTAGAGAAGATGGGTGAAATCGCATACAAGCTGCAGTTACCTGAGTCAATGAGTACTATCTTTCCAGTCTTTCACGTCTCTCAATTGAAGAAATGTTTGCGTGTGCCCGAAGAACATGTTGAAGAACAAGAGCTAGAGTTAGAATCAGATTTAGTCTACAAGGAAGAGCCTGTGAGAATTGTGGACAGTAAGGAAAGAGTCACTCGGAATCGTTTGGTACGGACTTACAAGGTTGTGTGGAGCTACCATGATGATCGAGATGCATCATGGGAAACTGAGGATTATCTGAAGGAAGCCTACCCTGAATTCCATAAAACTTGGTTAGTAACCCAAATCTCGGGACGAGATTTTCTTAAGGGGGGAAAGGCTGTAATACCCTAGGTGTTAAGCATGCATTAGGCATAATAATTAACTCCTAATCATCACTAGCATGGCATGATCATCATCAACCATAAACCCTAACTTGCATGTCCTCATTTTATGTGTTTGCCTTTCAATTTTAATCTTGCTTGTCATGCTTGCTAATTAGTTAATTAATTACCTTATCAAATGCTTGTTCAAGTTTGGATCTCAGTGCCCAATATTTTGAAAAGTTTTAACAAATTTTATTGCAAAAGATTTGGTACAATTTGAAGCAAAAAAGAAAATAGTTTGAAAATTCCCTTTTAATGCCCTTAATTCAAAAAGAATTTATAGTTCAAATTTTATTTTGAATTTGAACTTGACCCTTAAATGAAAGTTGTTCAGTTTTTAATTCTCTACAACTTTTGTTTTTGGACCATTTCATGAAAAAAGCTTATAAAATTCTCAAATTTGTGCTTTTGATTCAGTTGCAAATTATTTTCAAAAAAAAAAAAGTCACCATGAGCGAAGCAGGCCAAAACCGCCCATCATGCCCATGGCCCGCGCCCTTCCGTGCTCCCGCGCCACGCGCGCAAGCGTCGTGGGGCCGACCGCCTCGGGGCTCGGTCGCCACGCGCCGCCATGACGCCATGGCCGAAGCCGCCATCGCCGGGCGCCGGGCGAAGCGGGCCCCACACGGCCGCTCCGATAAGCGCTCCAACACGCCGCGCCCGCGCCTCCCTCCCCACGCCCTCACTCGCCGCCTGCTCCCCCCTCTCGCACACACCCCAGCAAGCAGCAGTAGCAGCGGCGGCGGAGGACCACCGCTTCGGCGCGGCCCCGGGCGAGCCTCTCCCCGCGCCACCGCCACCGCGGCTCGCACCGAGCTTCGCCTCCACCCACGCCACCTTGCCACGCGTTCAGCCGCCACCATCGTCGAGGGTAAGGGCCGATTGGCCGTCTTCTCTCTCGCCGCCACACGCGCCATCCTCACGAGGCTCACGCGGCCGGCCACCTCCTTTGCCTCTGCTGGCTCGCCATCGCGCGCAGTAGGAGCCCTAGTGCCTGCGCTAGCTTCTGGTGGGCTCAATTGAGCCGATTGGAGCTCACTGCCGCTGTCCCTTAGCTCGCGGAGCTCCCTTCCGCCGCCGTGCCGCCATGCACGCAGAGAAGAGCGCCAAGCCTAATCCGCCATGCAAACCCTAGAAGCTAGCTCCGCTTGGCTCGCGCGGTCGGTGGCGCTCTCACCGGAGCCGGCCGGTCTCGGAGACGGCCGTCGTGCCACCAGACCGAGCCGCCGCGCCACCGCAACCCTCGCCGCCGTAGGTAGGGTGCACCGCTGGCCGCGCCAAGCACGTCACTGCGTGCGCCTCGCTGTGAGGAACACGCCGGTGCCATTGGTTGCGCCGGCGGGAGGCTCACCGTCGGCGAAGCTCTCGCCGGCCGGTGTACCTCCCCCCCTCGGCTCGCTGGCCGGTGGGGCCGTAGACCAACGGGCCCCGCCTGGCAGCGGCCCATGGTCCACTGGACCGGGTCCAGCTAGGGCAGAGGCTCGGTTTTTGTTTTAAAAAGTTTTTCCAGAAATGCTTTTAAATCATTTTAAATTCATATTTCCGGCATATGTGATCCAAATTTGATGAAACTAGTTTTACTAGGTTGCTTGTGAATAGATCTACCAGGAAAAATATGAATTGCCATTTTTGTGATATTTCCCTGTGCAGTTTTATTTAATTGTTGAAAATGCTGAAAACTGAGTAAATGCATAGTAAATGAAATATAGCTCAGAAAAATGTGATTCTTGTTTTGTTAGACTTGATATGTGATATAATTTCTGGGAAAATTATGTGCCATGTAGTTCCTATGTAAAAATATTGGAATATGATTTAATTGTAATTAAGGCTGTTTGTTTGTTTATTTTATAGTAATTAATTTATGTGGAGTTATGGCTTGATAATTTTTGATGACTGCTCTTATGCTAAGAAGTTAAGAAAATTATGAAATCTGTTGTTTAACACTTTTCACAGTACAAAGTAGTTAAAAGTGCTTTTCTGCCCTGTTGCTTCTTCTTTTTGTGTAGGCTGTTATACTCAGTGAAATGTGATGAAAATTTTATCATGGCTTTGTTTTAGCATGGTGTAGCTACTGTAATTTTTGTAGAATTTTCTGGATAGTTTAGGTATAAGTCACAGTTCAAGCCTTTAATTTCACATGAAATGATAAGCCTTTTAAGTAATTGCTTTTAAGTAATATTATTGCTTTTGGAGTACTCTCATTCATGTATTGCTTGCTGGTCATATTTATATAGTACCTTGAGTTATATGTCCAGTTTGCATGAATTAGCTTATTGTCGCACTTGTGTGTGTGTGCGCTCACACACACCCACCTTTCTTTATGCTCTTCTCTAAGTGGTTAGAGAAGAGATATGCACATACTCAGTAAAATAAAATAGGTTGTTAGTAGAGAGGAGATATGCACCTACTCTGTCAAATAAAATGTTAATCATCTTCATTCATGAGCATCGCACCTATGCATTCTTTATGCTCATACCTGTGCATTGCATCATACAGGTTCGCAGGAGAGCCTCCTAGTTTTCCAGTACGAGGAGAATCCAGTGGAGGAGCAGCAGCCCGAGGACCCCGAGGAGGAGCAAGAAGCAGGAGAGGAAGACCTGCCCGAATGCCCGAATCACCGCGCCAGCACCTTTGAGCAAGGCAAGCCCCGGAGCATTTCCTTACCTATGTTTTCTAACAATCTAATTATGCTTTATGATTGATGCATTAAGTGTAGGAGTTTTATGCAACCGTTGATGCATCATATCCTTGTTTACCTTTGATTATCCTGCCTTGATTACCCTACTAGTCTAGGGCGAGTTTACTGCTTAGCTTGCTTAGACGGTAAAAGTCGGGTGATTTTCTACGTCATCCGCAAGCATAGGTGGTTACTTATGATTGATGGAAAGCTTTATGTTGATATCATCCGGTTATTGGTTATGGTAGTGATAATTGGAGACCGGACGAGTCTTATGGGGTTGATTGGACCATAGTGATTCCGTGCGTCGTGTCGATTAAGGACCGTGTCGTGGATTTGCGGCGTCCCTCGAGTCATGTTGAATGCATGCCTCACACTTAGCTGGCCGGATAAGCCGCTCCGACCGCGAAGCCTAACACTATCCAGGCCGGCTCTCAATCCATTCGCACCGTATTGGAGATGGATGGGGGGACCACGGTGCGCCAAGAGTAAGTCCGAGGTCCAAAGATGGTCGGGCTAAGGCAATTATGGTCCCCTGCACGGTGGTTCCGGTCGAAACCGCGTTTTGTTCCCGGTTATGTGCCACGGTGATGATGTTTGGTTTGAAATCCTTCGAGATTTCCGGACTACCGGGTTTATAAGGGTTTAAGTGTGCTAATTACTTACGTGGCGAGTGGTTTTTGCACTTATGCTTTTATAAATTGGGCGGTTCTGTTACAATATGAACGGTTTTAGAAGTTGAGGGACGTGTTTTAGCCGGTTTTTGAGTTTAGGGATGACATGCAAATTTTCATAAAAATTGAGGGACCTAAAATAGACTTTTTCTAAATGGTTTCTAACCCAGCTCATCTCTAAAATTGATTTTTAGTTCCAACCGCCTCGTAAAATACCTGCTATTTTTAGCGGTGTCTAGGAAGTCGATCAATCTGGCTCTAAAAATATCATTTTTAAATGTAGCTAGAGATGTCTCAAAATTATTACTGTTTCTTGTAATATGCACACCACTAAAAATATGTATTGTACAATAAAAATTTATAATTTTTCTAAATTAAGTTGGATAAAGATAAACTTTATATCAAAATTATATTACTCAAGGGATCTATAAGTTTTAAATTGTTGACATTTTAATTAAAAACAAAAAATTGTTTTAAGTTTTTATAATTTAAAGTTAAATATTTTTAAAAAATTCGAATGACTTCATAGAAATAATGTAAACTGAAGTTATATAGTCAAGGAGTCTACCATTTTGAGTTGACTACTTTTCATTTAAAACCATTTAGTTCACAAAAATCCTATTTTCAGTTTTCAAATTTTGAACTTTTCTTTTTAAATTTATTCTCGAAATTTTAAAGTACATCTGATGAAAAAATGCCCTAAAAATCTTTGTTGAAAATTAATGATTTTAAAATTTACATTTTCTTGTATTTTCCAAATGACCGTGGAGACCTAAGATTTTTTTTGTTTAGTTTTTTTTTTTTCAAATTCGTTTAGAGTATCAAATACATATAATACAATATTCAAAAAAGTGAATACCATCCACAGCGAAAGTGATTCTTCGACACAGCACTAAGAAAGTAACATGCGAGGTATAATGTTATAAGTTTGATCTCGGCAGCGACACAAGTGTGTATTCCCATGAAAAATCCCGTGACTTGTACTTACGGCCACAGGTTTAGTGGTGAATCCAGCCCGAGAAATGACCTAGGACAAACGTATATACTATAAATTTTGGCTAACCAACGACTTAAGGGCAAAGGTTGTAAAACGACCAATAAAAATCAACTTTTAATATTGGAATTATCAATAATACATGTTTCTATAGAGAAATATAGTACAGAACCTGTCAATTTTGAAGCCGCTGTCTGAACCAATTATATATATCTCTAGCTTCATCTACTTCCTCACCCACAGTGGCTTCATCTGCTCCTCCATCCATCACTTGCACCAAAATGGAAAATCCTGTAGAGCTGGGCACTCTGCTGAGCCTCTGAGGCTGAGCATAGGGCAGGAGCAGAGGAGCTGGAGGCTCTAGGGGCTGGCCCTGGCCGCCTGGGCGGCCTGCTGAGAGCCTTGGCGTGAGATTGATTGGTGATAGGAGGAGATGAGTGCGAATAGCTCTTTTTAGAGCTTAATCTCGGCTAGTGCCACACCTTACAATTGTATGAAAAGAAAACTGATTTGCATGATAAAACCTTTTTCAGCTGAGAAAGTATACAGAGCATCCCAATTTTCTTTTCTAGTATATATAAAAAAAAAAATAAATTGTGCATATATAAGACGCATCCATATAAATAAATCATATGACTCCATCAGATCAGAGCGCTCTTACACACACGCATAACAATGACGAACAACCGGTGATACTCTTGCTGAACCGAGAGCGGCTAACGCCATGCAAGAGCCACCGCGGCGGCGGCGCAGACGGCGACAAGCGGCGGCAGCCGGAGCGGCGGCGCTACTCGTCCGGAGCCGGACAGGAACGCGTACGGGCCGCGCGTCCCCGGCGCGCTGCTGTTCTTCCCCGGCCCGGCGGCTTCTTCTCGCAGTTATTGCACGGCGGCGCCGGCGGCGGGTAGGAGGCGCCGCCGTAGCCGCCCCCGCGAGCACCGGGAGGAGTGGACGGCGGCGGAGGGGAGTAGTAGTAGAACTGCGGCAGGGTGTCGGCCGCGGCCGGGCGCGGCATGTGCAGCGGCGCCGAGGCGAGCAGGACGAGGAGGAGCAGGAGGAGCGCGTGCGGTGGGGGCGCCATGAGAGCCGGCCGGGGAGATGCTGGCTGCTGCTGCTGCTGCGTGCTAGTAGCTCTCGATGCGCTCGCCGGAGGTGGGGGTGGTGGTAGCTAGCTAGTGGCACTGCGCTGGCACGTCGGATGCTTGGTGCTATATGCGTGGCGTGGTCTGCGCGATGCGGCATGGGAGAGCGTGTCCCACATGCTGCGACGGTGGTCTCCATCGGGATGGCATCATCGGATGTGCCCCATTCATTCATTCACTGCGTAAAGGGCGGCACACCGCCACACGCCGGTAGCCAAAGCTTGCTTTATTTTTATTTTTTAGTTTTGGCGAGGAGCGTCGAACGAAAAGGTGTGTACTAGCTTTTTGTACTAGCAATACTAGTGTACCATACAGTAATATTCCACGTACCCTGTAATTAAATTAAAAAATAAAGCACTTCTGAGGCACCATTAACCACAAGCAAAATTAAGTTCATTATTAATTAAAACTAGATCACTCTCTCCTGCTTGCTTTATTTAGCAGGCAGAGAGCTTCTTGGGCACTGCCACTGGTAGCCGCGTGCCGCGTGCCGCCTGAGACGGCGAAGTCAACCGTGGGAATAGGATTCTGTCGGTGGACGGATCAGAATTCGTAAGGGCGTCCTCAATGAGGACTGCGGAATCGGCAGCCGATTAGACATTAAAAAAAATAAAAAAAGTTTCCAGCGCCAAACCAAGCTCGAGCGAACCATTCAGTCAGAGACAGAAGATTTATGGGTAAGTGTGTGAGCTAGACGAGTAACCAAGCGCTAGTGAGCTGATTTTTTATGTTCTCCTCCGCCACGTCGTCAAATAGCTACTAAGAAAACGTTGTTGGAGACGCCCTAGGACTCAGACCAGGCGACCAAGCCCGGCACGTACGCACGTAGGCATGCGCATCAGCTAGAAGAAGCAGCTTCGTGCTTTGGCTTGACTCGATCGACGCTGGCCGGTTCGCACGTTTTTAGGTCTATTTGGTAGAGCTTTTCCTTCAATAAAAATAGGCACTCGATCGACGCTGGCCGGTTCGTTGATTTATTTTATGTCAAAAGGATAAAGAGACATTCTATTCATTAGGATGAGTAACTATAGGGATTAAAAAGATAATGAACTCTAGTAATAAATGTGCAAATCTATGATAGCCAATTACTCTAATGCTTTAGCAATAATAAGTCAATAATAATATGATAAATGATAACTGAGTAAATGAAATAAATGGTATTCCAGAGATAGAATATAAAGACTCACTAATATAGTAAGACAATCTCGAGATTCGACTAAAGTAAAGGAAACCTATTTAATTACTAAATACAAAGTCTACAGCCTACGCCATATTACATATTTTCATCTATAGTAGAACCAACTCAGAAAACATCATAAGGAGCATCATCTAATGAGGGTATTAAGACACAAAGGTCACCTCCTTCGCGACCGCGCTCTGCTAGTCCTACATACGGGGGGTGGACTACAGAGAAACCAACGCAGCTGTCACCTGCGCCGACTACCACACGACCCGGCACATCAGGGTGCCGCCGTAGGTACGTAATATATCTAGACACCATGTCTACATAATACATACCACCTAATTCACTCGAGTATTGAATTAGGCGCTTTATGATCATATGACCATAATCATCATCAATCACAACTATATCGAATATGCAACTAGAATAAACTAAGAACTGAATAAGTAGCAATATATTAAAATAGAGCAAAGTCATAATGAGATACAAGATAAAATTACCGATCTCCAAACAAACAGATCTGGAATCCCGAGCGTAGCGCGCAACTCTACTTGAATCTTGCTAGACGCCTAAACTAAGAACTTGAAGAACTAGAGCTCTACTTCTAATCTCTAGAAACCCTAACTTCTGTCTACTCTTGACAATTGAAGCAGGAGGAATGAATTGGTTCTCTTCAGGAGGGGGTCTGTCTCTTTATTTATAGCCCAGTGGGACGAACGTGCGCCGCAGGATCAAACCGACTTAACCAAGGGCCGAGATGTATCGTGGGAGGCGGTGGAGGAAGCTTCCAGAAGAGGAGGGCCAAAACCCTAAAGGGGGCGGCGCCTGGCGCCATGGTGGGGTCGGCCGGCCCTACTTGGTGGCCTCCGCGAGTCCCGTTGCTTCGGGTGTCTTCTAGATCTTTCTCAGTCCAGATGGCGATGTTTTTAAATCGTCATGTTAAGTTTTGTGACAATTATGCACTCTAATCCCTCTTTTAAGCTTTTCTGGATAATTCCCTAGAAAATAGACAATTCACCAAAACTCGTGGAATTTATCAGTAATAACCCCTATGTTTCTATTATTCGTCCTTTCCAAGTATTAGTTGACGGTATAAAATTGGTACTTAGTGACCGTCAACACTCGTCTCGCCTACGGTGGAAGCAACCGTCACCACGCGTCGGAGCCTTCTCGTTGGCCCGGTCGCGCCGCCTGCTCTCCTCCACCGCTCTTCCTCCTCCCAAGCCATGCTCGGGCCCTCCTTGCCGGCGCATTGTGTGGCCCGCGCTTTGCCACCGGCCATCGCTCTTCTTTCTCCTCCAGAGGCCTCCTCGTCGGTACGCATAAAAATCCGATGAGACGAACTATAACGCCCTCCCTCCACCCATGCCCTCCTTGCCGTCGGGGGCAGCTACCACTCACTGGGGTCCACCAATGGGAGATGGGAGCCAGGAGAAGCTACATTTTCAGCTCCACCTACTGCAAAATGCCTGTGAGAACGCAAAACACGGAGCTCCTTCTATGTATCTCTTCACAAATCGAGCGTTTGGTACTAGGAGCTGAAAAACGGCTCCTGGAACTGCTTGAGAATCTGTGTCAAAGGGGGCCTTATTTGCCTACTTTTTCTTCCTCATCTCATCATTTCCTAAAAAACAACCTGTGTGAGTTCACCCAAATAAGCGTCTATGATTATATCACTTCTAATTCTGTGGCTATACAATCATGGCAACAAATAGAAGAAGTTTTTATCGTAAAAAATTTATCACACGTTAAATGAAGACGGTGACAAATTACGGAGCTCATGGGCCAAAAGGGCCCCCAAGAGGATCCAGCCAAAATGGGTGGGCCCCACGGCCCGCCCTAGAGGAGGGCGGCGTAGGGCACTGGGAGGGGGCGGCAGCCACCCTAGCCACCGTCCCCACCCTAGGCGTGCGGGCAAGAGGGCCATGGGCCCCACCGTGGCCGCCCGCCGTCGCCGCCACGATCTTCGCCGTAAATTACCTTTTATTATTATTAATTATCTAGACAGTTAAGATTAGAAAATTAAAAAGTCTATGTTTAATAAGGACTTTTCCGTTAGAGTCCACTTAGGACTATAAATATCAAAGCATTGTAATCGGATTAGATCAAAAAGCAATTGGATAAGTCCCTTTATTTCAATTTCCCACGCCTCCCTCTCTCCCTCACCCTCGCGCCGCCGCCGCCCCTATCCGCGTCCTTTTGCACACCGCATCGACCAAGCCGCCGCCGCCGGCAGCGCCCATCCCTCCCTCCTCCCTCCTCTCTCCTAATCCACTAGCCCAATCCACCCTCCCCGTTGCGTGTGTTACAATTGGTATCAGAGATTCAGATCTGTTCCATCATAGATGCCGACACAATCAAGAGGCAGTGGAAGGGTAATTTGTTTCACTCTCAGGGTTCTTAAAGCAAGTTTGCCAGAGAAATGAGTTTCTAGATCCAAGATCGATTAATTAGTGGAAAGTGTAGGGTCCTAGGAGCAAAAGTGTCAAGGCATGTTGGAACTATTTGTTAGTGCCATCGCCGTCGCTCCCCTACTTCGCCATTGTCACCCTCCCTCTCCCTTCAGCATATCGTTAGAGGCCGGATAGAGTGGGGATCAATGGTTTTTAATAAGTTTTTTAGTAGATCGAGTCTTTAGGGTTAACGTTTCTCCATGTAGGTATTGTGGCTGGATTTATCTTCTCCTCTTTGATGACAGCGAGAAGGCAGAGAGGAACTATTCTCTCTATAACGGTTCCATGAAGATGTGGGCGACAACTATGGTGTTAGCATTCTCACCGGTATGAAGACATGGAGTTTTTTATTTCCAGGCGGCGACACCAAGGCGGAGATGGTGTTGTTGCCATGGAATAATTTTCTCCGGTCTCTTCTCTGTTTTAATGTGGTTAGATCTGGACATGATGAAGGACTAGGGAGAATAAGTTTCAGATCAGTCTTCCTTATTCTTCAGTGGTAGAAAGAGGAAAGACACTAGAAAGAAGTTTCTCGACTCCCACTACTATAGAAATGACATTCACTATCAGTTCATCACCAGCGGTTTGTATCCAACCGCCACTGATTTTTCTACACTAGCAGTTTGAAGCTTCAAAACCAGTCAATCATTGAGAAGCGCTACGAACCGCCAGTGAAAGTGGCCAATAGTGGCGGTTGGTGGCCCAAACTGCCAGTGAATCATCAGTAGCGGTTCATAGCTTATTAAAAACCATGGATCACTAGTATTGGAGATCACTTGAAATGTATGCTTCACACTAAACAAAAAGAATCCACCATTATTTATCTTCATTTGATGTAATTTAACATTATCTTACTAACAACACAAGAAGATGGGCTACAAAAAGTTGTTAAACTTCGAGATCAATGAACTGAGTGGGGACCTAGCAAGATTCATATCGGACAAGGTAGTGAACAGGAAAGGATCATTCTCAATCTCGTCGCCAAATAATTCAAGAAACATTATGGTCAGGAGCATATGGATAAGCTAATTTAACATTTGTAATATTTATTCTCGACGGATTGTAATACTTTATTAATTAGTACCATTTCGATGTAATTGTAATCTCGATTAATTTAGGGTTTCATATCTATATCATATCGCAGCAACATGCCCCACATAAAAAACAAACAAAAATAATAAAAACCAATTAAATTCAGAATTTATCATCGCTGCCAGTTGATTTCGAACCGCTAGTGATTTATTTGCAAACACTGGCGGTTGAAGAAATCTGAACTGTTGGTGTTAACTTAGCAACACTGGCGGCTGGTGATATAAACCGTCAGTGTTGCTAAGTTAACACTAGTGGTTGATTGTATAAACAGCCGGTGTTGGCTAAATATAACACTAGCAGCTATGACTACAAACCGCTAGTGTTTATTTTCTTAACACCAGAAGTTGTGACTACAAACCACCAGTGTTTGTTTTCTTAACACCGACGGTTGGTGGTACAAACCGCTAGTGTTTGTTTGCTTAACACCGATGGTTGTGTAACAGAACCGACCAATTTATAAAAGCATAAGTGCAAAAACCACTTGCTAAACAAGCGATTAGCACACTTAAGCCCTTATAAACCCGGTAGTCCGGAAATCTCGAAGGATTTCAAACCAAACATCATTAACCAAGATCGTCTGAGGGGTTTAGCGTCACCATCCCCACGTTACAGCGAGTTCACAAATAGTTCGATAATATCGAGTGCAAAATAAAAGTTATTACAAACCAAGCTCTCAAATAATTAGCGGAAAGCAAGGTAGTTTTTAAAACTCAACCCACACACACCGAAAGTTTAATACGATGCCGGCTCATCGTCAATCCAACAAAAGCAAGTAGAAAGGATAATAAGAATGACCATGCCCTCTGGTCCTTTTATCCACTAAATAATTAGCAGGTCTCACAATACCCGTGGAAGGTATGGCCATCTGCACAAACAACAAGCGGGAAAAACCCTGAGTACGAGAAGGTACTCAGCTAGACTTACCCGTCTGACTTAAAATAAAAGACTCCAAGGAGTATGACAGGCTTTATCAGGGGATAGCTCGACTCATTTTGCGAAAAAGCGGTGGTAACCATTTTATAGTGATAGCTCAGCTTAACCATTCCTATTTATGCTAGGTGAGCACCTATACTATGCATCATTATAGTATATTAGTCATGATTAAGCAAGCAAGTAGTAACCATAATCATTTAGCTTAACTCATCATCTTCATCATTACCCACATTCCATAATCATTACTACGATGCTGCAGCTCAAGTCAAAGTGTTCACTATCCAGGAACGATGGCGATTCGAATCGATTACTACTGAGCTCAGGGGGTATTCCTCACACAAACCACACTCACCCGTCGGTGAGCTCGATCACCGTGGCACGTATCCGGGAAAAACAAGTGCAGCGGACTCGCATAGAACCACCGTACCCGGGGACCGCCCGACGCCTTAGCCGACCATCTTTGGACCTCGGAGTTACTCTTCGCGCCCCTGTGGTCCCCCATCCATCTCCAATACGGTGCGAACGGATCGAGAATCGGCCTAGATAGTGTTAGGCTTCGCGGTCGGAAGTGCTTATCCGGCCAGCTAAGTGTGAGGCATGCGTTCAATATGACTTGCGGTACAACAACGGTACGGTCCTTAATCGACACAGACGGAATCACTATGGTCCAACAACCCCACAAGACTCCGTCCGGTCTCCATTTATCACAACCATATCCATCAACCGGATGATATCAACATAAGCTTTTCCATCAAACATAGTAACGCCTATACTCGCGGATGACGAGGGGAAATCACCCGACTTCTACCGTCTAAGCAAGCTAAGCATGTTACTCGCCCTAGACTAGCAGGGTGTATCAAGGTAGGATAATTCAATGGTAAAGCAAGGATGTAATGCATCAACGATTTCACACAACTCCTATACTTAATGCAACAATCATAAAGCATAATTAGACTGTTAGAAAGCATAGGTAAGTAGATGCTCCGGTGCTTGCCTTGTTCGAAAACACTAGCGAAGTGGTTCGGGCACTCGGGTAGGCCTTCCTCGTCTCCCCCCCCGGCTTTGGGGCCTCCTCCTGGAACTCCTCCCGAGGGTTCTCCTCGATTTCCGAAAGTTGGGGGGTCCTCCTGCGAACCCTGTATGATGCGATGCACATGTATAAGGATAATGAATGCACTACGTGCGATGCTCATGAATGAATATGATTAATATTTTATTTGACAGAGTAGGTGCATAACTCTTTTCTAATTACTTATAGAAGAGCATAAAGAAAGGTGAGTGTGTGAGCACACACACACACAAGTGTGACATTACACTAATTCATGCAAACTGAACTTATCAAACAAGGCACTGCCAAATTATGACCAGCAAGCAATACATGAATGAGAGTACTCAAAAGCAATAATATTACTTTAAAGCAATTACTTATAAGGCTTATCATTTCATGTGAAAACAAACACTTAAACTGTGACCTATACCTAAACTGTCTAGAAAATTCTACAAAAATTACAGTAGCTACATCATGCCAACAGAGACTCATGATAAAATTTTCAAGACATTTCATAGCATATCATGGCCTACACAAAAAATAACAAGAAACAGGGCAGAAATGCACATTTATTTACTTTGTACAGTGAAAAGTATCAAACAACAGATTTAACATTTTTCTTACTCACTTCTTAGCACAAGGACAGTCACCAAAAATTATCAAGCCATAATTCCTCATAATTAATTTACTATGAATTAAACAAGAAACAGCCTAAAAGTGCAATTAAATCACATCTCAATAATTTTACACAGGGACTGCATGACATTCATTTTTCACATAAGCTAATTCACATTACACAGCTAGCAAAACCAGATCCACAATTTTCTGAACAAAATTCTAATTACTATGCATTTTCTCAGTTTTAGCAATAACAAGAACTAAATAAAGCTATACAGAAAAAGTATCACAAAAATGACATGCAATAATTTTAATAGGTAGATCTACTCATCAGAAACAAAACAAAATTTGTTTCACCCTTTTTGAATTTATATTTTGCAAACTATGAATTTTGGAAGATTAAACAAAGATTTACGGAAAACATTTTCGAAATAAAAACCAAACCCCATCTGCTGGGTGCACCCGGTCCATTGGACCGGTGTCACCGACAGCGCGGGACCCGCGGCCCATGGGGCCCACCTCGCCAGCGAGCCGAGGAAGGGGAGGCGCGCGCCCGGCCGGTGGTTCTTGCCGACGGCGAAGCCCCTCCGGTGGCGCGGCCGGGACCACCGTGCTCCCCACGATCGGGCGCTTGGTGGTGTGCTTGTACTAGGTTGTGGTGATCTCTAGTGCCGGCGCGAGGTGAAGTGGCGAGCGGAAAAGCTGCATGGCGGCGTCCGGCCATCTCCGGCGATGGCGAGCCGTGGCGAGTGCGCAGCGCCATGCCATGCGAGGCGGCTAGCGGCGGAAGTTTTGAGCCGGGATTGCTATGGCGGCGAGCTCCACGCACATGCATGGCGGCACGGTGGCGCGAATGGTGACGGCGAGGCCGGTGCGGTGGAGCCGAGCCCCAATCGGCTCAACCAAGCACCTCTATGGCAAGTGCATGCCCTAGTGACCACCCCCGCGCGAAACTAGAGCGAGAGAGTGAGTAGGGTGATGGCACCTGCTGGAACCGCGAGCCCAGGAACTCCCGCCATGGCGGCCGCGGGGCGGAATCGGCGAAATACGCCCACACCTTGACTCAGCTGGACCAACGAACACGACGACGGGCGTGGGGGTGCTAGGCGAGCCGGGGCGGATTTTGGTGAGTGGTGGTGCTCGTGAGCGCGGCGCGAGGGCGGCGGAGCAAGGCAACAGCGGGCGGGGCTCTCCTCTCCTTCTTCCTCCAGCACAGAGCGAGAGAGAGGGCAAGGCGCAGAGAATGGAAGCGAGTGAGGAGGGGAGCGGGTCACGGCAGCTTGAGGGTGCGGCCCCGGTTGCCGGGTACGGGCCGCCGTGGCGTCCGATGCCCGACGGCGTCGGTCAGCCACGCCGGGCGGGAACGGGCGCGGGCGGAAACGGGGCGGAGCGGGTATGGCTGGGCCGAGCCGGGCCAGAAAAGGCCCGCCGCTATGGTGGGTTTTTTTTTTTGAAAATTTGCTTTAAACCAAAACTGATGTAAAACCACCTTTGTGACAATTTCAAAAGCGTTTTCACAAGATGGTCCAAAAATAAAAGTTGTAGAACTTTTCAAACTGAACACTTTTCATTTTAGGGTTGAGGCCAAATTCCAAATAGATTCTTAATTATAAATTCCTTTTTGAAGGAGGGCTTTTAAGAGGGAATTTAAACTCTTTTCAATTTGCTCCAAAATTTGTCAAATCTTTTGCAACCAAAATTCTGTTAAAACTTTTCAAAAGTTGGCACATGGATCCAAACTTGGATCAAGCAATTGACAAGGATAATTAATTATCTAATTGGCAATCAAAGCAAGCAATTAAAGTAAACATGCAACACATGAGATAATAAATTGCAAGCTAGGGTTTTTTTCAGGGGAATGATGCTCATGCTTATGCTAAATATGATCATGTCATGTAAATGATGATTAGTGATAATTAATTATGTGCCTAATGCATGCTTAACACCTGAGGTGTTCTGACCCTTCCCCTTAAAGAAATCTCGTCCCGAGATTTGGGTTTACTAACCGGGTTTTATGGAATTCGGGATAAACTTCTTTCAGGTAATCCTCAGTTTCCCATGATGCATCTCTATCATCATGGTAGCTCCACACGACCTTGTAAGTCCACACTAAATGATTCCGAGTGACTCTTTCTTTGCTGTCCACGATTCTCACAGGCTCTTCCTTGTAGACTAAATCTGATTCTAACTCTAGCTCTTGTTCTTCAACTTGTTCTTCGGGCACACGCAAACATTGCTTCAATTGAGAGACGTGAGAGACCAGAAAGATAATACTCATTGACTCAGGTAACTGCAGCTTGTATGCGACTTCACCCATCTTCTCTAGGATTCGATACGGTCCTTCATATCTCGGTGCAAGCTTTTTGCTAACCCCAAACCGTTGTGTACCCTTTTTGCGGTGAAACTTTCAGATATACATAGTCACCTACTCCAAAAGAAAGCGGTCTTCTTCTTTGGTCAGCATAACTCTTTTGGCGGGACTGCGCGGCCTTCATGTGTTCTTGAATAATTTGGACTTTTTCTTCGGCTTCAGGGACAAAGTCAATACCGTAGTATCGCCTTTCTCCCACTTCGACCCAATTCAACGGAGTTCTGCACTTCCTGCCATACAAAGCTTTAAATGGTGCCATCTTGATACTTTCTTGATAACTGTTGTTGTAAGAGAACTCAGCCAAAGGTAGCCAAGATTTCCACGATCCTTTAGCTGATAAGACACACGCTCTCAACATATCTTCTAGAATCTGATTCAGTCTTTCAGTCTGACCCAAAGTTTAGGGATGATAGGCGGTACTATGGAGTAATTGAGTTCCCATACTTTGATGCAGAGGAGTCCAAAGTGAGCAGCGAACTGCGGTCCCCTATCGGACACGATAGTCTTGGGTACACTATGTAAACGGACGATCTCAGCAATATAGCAGTCAGCATATTGAGGTGGCCTGTATGTGGTCTTGACAGGTAAAAAGTGAGCTGACTTGGTAAGTCGATCAACAATCACCCAGATTGAGTCATTTCCCTTTTGTGAAGTTGGCAAACCAGTGATGAAATCCATACTGATGTCATCCCATTTCCATGTAGGAATTGGTAGCGGGTTCAGTAGTCCGGCGGGCTTCATGTGAATGGCCTTGACACGACAACAAGTATCGCATCGAGCCACGTAAGCTGCTATCTCTTTCTTCATCTTGGTCCACCAATAATGAGGTCTCAGGTCATGATACATCTTGTTGCTTCCAGGGTGAATGGATAGCTTTGAAAGGTGAGCCTCATTCATTATCTTGTTCTTGAGTTCTCGATCCTTCGGCACGACAATACGAGTGTTGAACCAAGGTACACCCTTGTCATCCAGTCTGAAATGCGGAATTGATTCCTTCTTCATCTTTTCTTTGAGGTGATAGATGCCAGGATCGGTCTTTTGGCCTTCAATAATCTGTTAGTCGAGAGAACACCGAACTTGGATATCATGCAGGACTGCAGGATGCATCAGATTGAACTTTTCTCCAAACAACGGCTTCACAGCATGGTGATGCGACTTGCGACTCAAAGCGTCTGTAACTACGTTTGCTTTGCCAGGGTGATAGTGCACTTGCAAGTCGTAGTCCTTGATCAACTCTAACCATCTTCGCTGCCTCATGTTGAGCTCAGGTTGAGTGAAGATGTACTTGAGACTCTTGTGATCAGTGTAGATATGGCACACATTTCCCAACAGATAATTTCTCCATATCTTCAAGGCATGCACAACTGCAGCTAACTCCAAATCATGCGTGGGATAATTGACTTCATGTTTTCTCAACTGACGTGAAGCATAAGCAATCACTCGGCCATCTTGCATCAACACACAACCCAACTCGGTCCTCGATGCATCACAATACACATCAAACGGCTTCTCGATGTCCGGCTGTGCTAAGACAGGAGCAGTGGTTAGCAACTCTCGCAAGGTGCGGAAAGCTGCCTCACATGCCTCTATCCAGACAAACTTGTGTTCTTTCTGTAGTAAACTCGTCATTGGCTTGGCAATCTTAGAGAAATCTGGAATGAAACGGCGATAATACCCTGCCATTCCAAGAAAACTCTGAACCTCATGCACAGACGGCGGTGCCTGCCAATCCATAACCTCTTGTACCTTGGACGGGTTGACTGAAATACCGTTTTCAGAAATGATGTGACCAAGGAAAACAACTTCCTTTAGCCGAAACTCGCACTTTTTAAACTTGGTATACAGCTTATGCTCTCTGAGTCGAGTTAGCACAACTCGCAATGCTGAGCATGTTCTTCTTCGTTTTGCAGAGCAAACCAGAATGTCATCCAAGAATACAATCATGAACTTATCCAATTCTGGCATAAAGACTGAATTCATAAGATACATAAAGTATGCAGGAGCATTTGTTAGGCCAAAAGACATAATAAGATACTCGTACAACCCGTATCTAGTAACGAACGTAGTCTTATGCACATCTTTCGGATGGATCTTGATTTGATGGTACCCTGATCTCAAGTCAATCTTGGAGAACACCTTGGCTTTGAATAACTGATCAAACAAAATATCAATTCTAGGAAGAGGATATTTGTTCTTGATCGCCAGCGGCGTTGAGTGGCCGATAGTCTACACACAGCATTAGGGATTGATCTTTCTTCTTCACAACAGAGCGGGACAACCCCACTCAGAGGTACTTGGTCTGATGGAACCCAACTTGTTAAGTTCAAACAACTGTTTCTTCAACTCGGCTAACTCATTGGGTGGCATACGGTATGGTCTCTTGGATATGGGTGTTGTATCAGGTATAAGGTCGATTGCAAACTCAATCTCCCTATCAGGCGGAAGGCCTGGCAATTCTTCAGGGAAGTCATCGGGAAACTCACAAACAACTGGTATGTTAGGAAGGGAAGAAGCTTGAATTGCATAGGTCAGCTTGGCAAGATCCGTTCTTAGAGGTAAACGCACTTGAAAAGTGCCAGAACCATCGGGGTTGGTCTGGGTAACAGTTCTATTTCCCGTGTCAATCATAACTTGATGCTCCTTCATCCAATGGATACCAAGGATAACATCCAAACACAAACTAGGCATAACTACCAGATTGACTCTAAAGCTCTTATCTCCAAGGCAAGAGAAGCACGTTTAACCATCTGATTGGTTAGGATATCCGCACTAGCGGAGCTGATACGGTAACCATACCCCAATTCCATGAACTCTATCTTATGCCTTCGTGTAAATGCTTGACTCAAGAAAGAGTGTGATGATCCAGAATCAAACAAAACAACTGTAGGGTGTTGGTTGACAAAACCCATATCGGCTGTCGCGGTTCTTCTCCAGGAACCTCAGCCATAATGGTACGAGGCACATGGGTTTGGTGCACGTTTTGCTTCTTTTGGGAATACGGGCAATACCTGGCAAGGTACCCCATCTGGTTGTAGTTATAGCATGGTCCCTGGACTCGAGAATTTGATGAAGCGGTACTTTTTGCCTTGCCTTGGCCTATGGCACTGCTACCTTAAAAGCTTTCTGGTTCCTCTTATTGTTACGGCTAATTCTAATTTCTCCTTTAAGGTGGCTTGAACCTTGCACCGGGAATTGGTGGTCGGTACTGAGAACGGTTTGGCATAGGAGCTCTTGCCTAAGAAGGTCCGGACTCAGAAGCCCTCTTATGAATCTTGGATGCAGTATAGACGTTGTTGTTATTCTCTTGGGTCAAGCAGTCGCTGATAAAGTCATTGAATGTAGCTCGATTATTGGTACTCAGAGACTTTAGCATCTTCGGATTGAGACCTCAATTGAAGCTTGCGATCTTCTTAGCATCTGTGTTGACATACTCATGAGCATAGTGAGAAAAAGTGGTTGAAAGCGTGCAGATCTTTAGTCATGATCTTGGTACCTTGCGTAAGCCTCATGTTCTCAGAAAACTTCATTACCTTTAAACTAGATGAAAAGGTCGTACGATGATGTGACCACCGTGTCCCACGAGAGTAGCACTACTCTACAAATGGTCAACTGAATCCTTTGTCTACCATCTCTTGTAGTCTGTTACGGTTTAAGTCAAAGGCCTATTCTTCTAGGTGTCGTCTTCTTGCAACTACAGAGAGAAGCTTGATTGCAAATGGTTCTATAGAAGTCTTCTGATAGGAAAAAGGAAGATAACCAAGGAAAGAATCATGGGAAGATAACACATTGATGTAGCTTCTATAATGGGTTCTGACTACAACCACGATACCAAATACAGTGTGCGGCGGCACAACCATGCGTGTGCACCCACGGGGAGGCCCTCGGTTTTCGTCAAGGCACCATCGGTTAGAAATCAAGACACCCTTACGGATCATACCATCGATGTGAAATCCCACATGACATAGATAGATCTTGCACGGATAGGTATCGTGCAAGACAAAAGTAAGCAAACAAAGATGATTACAAGGTTGGGAGAGACAACAAGGAAAAGGTTAAAGGACAAAAAGTACGGCACAAGACAAACATGAATACGTCTTGTGCCCAACACGCTTGTCAACAGATACAAGGTTAACTGAAGTTTGGCCCAAATGGGCAAAGAATCATAAGACCAAGGTTAACAAGATTTGAGATGTCACTGCCTTCACCATCGCTCTCATGGTTCTTCATCTTAGGGCCCGCCTCAGGGTTATCTTCTACCTTCATGTTGCCTCCAGCTGCCAACGTGACATCAGACTCCATCTAATCTGTGTCAGGATGATGAAAAGGTTGAATTTTGTTGTGAAGCTAGTGGAGAGCCTCATGCAAGTTGTCGTTGTGGCCCTCCAGGTGTGCAAGTTGCTACTCTTGGTCTGTTAGTTGAGCCCTCAGAATATTCTCCACGTGCCAGGCTTTATTCCTCTGATCAAGCACATGACAAACATGCGCTCGCAGTTCTTGTGAGCGGTAGTTAGACGTCCCATCTGACCGTGCAACTCGAGGATCTCCTGGACCGCATTCTCATTTTCTCTGAGCTGCCTGATCCCTGTCCAGAGCCATCTGAGCCAACTCTGCTAGCAGTCTCTCAATCTCAGTGCTATGATGACACTATGCCTGATGCTTCCCACCAAGAGCATGGCCAACTGAGGTAACCATACTCCCAAGGCTACACTCCACTCCAAAGTAGGTCTGCATCATAGCGAACATGACACTCATAGCTGTGCTGTCACTGCGCTATTGCTCATCACAGCCTCCCTCTAGAGACATTTCCTCGGCTAACCCTATGCCATAGTATAGGGATCACCCCTAGAAAACACTCTAGTGAGATTAGTGGCAAGCTTCTCTGAAAACCTGTCCATGAGGTCACGCATCACCAAGAAAGTTGCCCTGCTGGCGGCCTCCTCGTGAGTAGTGCCCATGGACCCAAAGGACTATCCATTCCAGTCTGAGTCGTCCTTTCTAGGTGCAATGATAGCCTCCACATAGACCATCGCATCCTTACCAAGCCCCTCTCTGCTCCTGTGGTAGCGAGACTCCTTTTCTTCGGGTATCCCAGAGAACTGAGCACCCTCCATATCGGGCAGGCTTATAAACTTCTCTGAAAACTTGCTCTTGCAACGGATCCCTTGAGTGCAACTCTGCCTGTGGTGGACTTGTGAGCGGTCTGCTTTGTGCGAGCCATCTATTGGAAGTCTACCCCAATGTGAGATAAATTAATTAAATTATCAAATTTTTATTTAAAGAGATAAGCAATTTATAAGGGAAGGTAATGCAATGACATGAGATGAACAATCATGATGTATGCACGTATCTTACGTTCTCACAAACTTAGCAAAAATAATTCTAGCGGATAAACGGTGGCATACAACGTTCTCTCATAGCGTATAACTAAACGTTCTACATGAAACGCTGTTATGTACCTGCACAAAATCCACTTCAGCCCATCCCAACAGTATGAATATAATGCATTGCAGGAATGTAAAAAAAAATTAAGCACTCACATATACGTGCATTCCCAAACACACGCATATGTAGTACAACTACCCGATCCTCGTCCTCATGACAGCATCGTCTCAACAGACGGCACAACCCACAATTAAACACCTTGGTAAGTACATGGTTTTAACATGTAAATACTTCCGGTATCACACTAGCACTCCCTAGATTGCCGGTTGGACAACCATGGTCTCACAACTCTCACTTACCGAGGCGTAGAGGCATTTTGAACCATACATTACCATTCAAGCAAATGGCACCCATACAATTACCTTGCTGCATGGGCAACAGTGAAAGGAAAATATGATGCAAACCCCCAAGTTAGTACTTAAATAGCCACCTAGAGTCCTTATTTGGGCATAAAGGATATGACCACTGGCACACTCTTAATTTGCAAAAGAGATTTTCTCAAAAGACTTGTAGGTCTATAAGTTAAATATTTAGTTTTGAAACCAAATTCTTTTATTTTAAATACACATGCGAACAGTAATCGCTAAACCTTGCTCTGATGCCAGCTGTAACAGAACCGACCAATTTATAAAAGCATAAGTGCAAAAACCACTTGCTAAACAAGCGATTAGCACACTTAAGCCCTTATAAACCCGGTAGTCCAGAAATCTCGAAGGATTTCAAACCAAACATCATTAACCAAGATCGCATGCAGGGGTTTAGCGTCACCATCCCCACGTTACAGCAGTTCACAAATAGTTCGATAATATCAGAGTGCAAAATAAAAGTTATTACAAACCAAGCTCTCAAATAATTAGCGGAAAGCAAGGTAGTTTTTAAAACTCAACCCACACACACTGAAAGTTTAATACAAAGCCCGCTCATCGTCAATCCAACAAAAGCAAGTAGAAAGGATAATAAGAATGACCATGCCCTCTGGTCCTTTTTATCCACTAAATAATTAGCAGGTCTCACAATACCCGTGGAAGGTATGGCCATCTGCACAAACAACAAGCGGGAAAAACCCTGAGTACGAGAAGGTACTCGGCTAGACTTACCCGTCGACTTAAAATAAAAGACTCCAAGGAGTATGACAGGCTTTATCGGGGGATAGCTCGACTCATTTTGCGGAAAAGCAGATTGGTAACCATTTTATAGTGATAGCTCGAATTAACCATTCCTATTTATGCTAGGTGAGCACCTATACTATGCATCATTATAGTATATTAGTCATGATTAAGCAAGCAAGTAGTAACCATAATCATTTAGCTTAACTCATCATCTTCATCATTACCCACATTCCATAATCATTACTACGATGCTTTGCAGCTCAAGTCAAAGTGTTCACTATCCAGAACGATGGCGATTCGAATCGATTACTCTGAGCTCGGGGGGTATTCCTCACACAAACCACACTCACCCGTCGGTGAGCTACAGATCACCGTGGCACGTATCCGGGAAAAACAAGTGCAGCGGACTCGCATAGAACCACCGTACCCGGGGGACCGCCTTTGCCTTAGCCGCCCATGCTTTGGACCTCGGAGTTACTCTTCGCGCCCCTGTGGTCCCCCATCCATCTCCAATACGGTGCGAACGGATCGAGAATCGGCCTAGATAGTGTTAGGCTTCGCGGTCGGAAGTGCTTATCCGGCCAGCTAAGTGTGAGGCATGCGTTCAATATGACTTGCGGTACAACAACGGTACGGTCCTTAATCGACACAGACGGAATCACTATGGTCCAACAACCCCACAAGACTCCGTCCGGTCTCCATTTATCACAACCATATCCATCAACCAGATGATATCAACATAAGCTTTTCCATCAAACATAGTAACTGCCTATACTCGCGGATGACAGGAAATCACCCGACTTCTACCGTCTAAGCAAGCTAAGCATGTTACTCGCCCTAGACTAGCAGGGTGTATCAAGGTAGGATAATTCAATGGTAAAGCAAGGATGTAATGCATCAACGATTTCACACAACTCCTATACTTAATGCAACAATCATAAAGCATAATTAGACTGTTAGAAAGCATAGGTAAGTAGATGCTCCGGTGCTTGCCTTGTTCGAAAACACTAGCGAAGTGGTTCGGGCACTCAGGTAGGTCTTCCTCGTCTCCTCCTGCTGGGGCCTCCGGTTGGAACTCCTCCTGAGGGTTCTCCTCGATTTCCGAAAGTTGGGGGGTCCTCCTGCGAACCTGTATGATGCGATGCACATGTATAAGGATAATGAATGCACTACGTACGATGCTCATGAATGAATATGATTAATATTTTATTTGACAGAGTAGGTGCATAACTCTTTTCTAATTACTTATAGAAGAGCATAAAGAAAGGTGAGTGTGTGAGCACACACACACACACAAAGTGTGACATTACACTAATTCATGCAAACTGAACTTATCAAACAAGGCACTGCCAAATTATGACCAGCAAGCAATACATGAATGAGAGTACTCAAAAGCAATAATATTACTTTAAAGCAATTACTTATAAGGCTTATCATTTCATGTGAAAACAAACACTTAAACTGTGACCTATACCTAAACTGTCTAGAAAATTCTACAAAAATTACAGTAGCTACATCATGCCAACAGAGACTCATGATAAAATTTTCAAGACATTTCATAGCATATCATGGCCTACACAAAAATAACAAGAAACAGGGCAGAAATGCACATTTATTTACTTTGTACAGTGAAAAGTATCAAACAACAGATTTAACATTTTTCTTACTCACTTCTTAGCACAAGGACAGTCACCAAAAATTATCAAGCCATAATTCCTCATAATTAATTTACTATGAATTAAACAAGAAACAGCCTAAAAGTGCAATTAAATCACATCTCAATAATTTTACACAGGGACTGCATGACATTCATTTTTCACATAAGCTAATTCACATTACACAGCTAGCAAAACCAGATCCACAATTTTCTGAACAAAATTCTAATTACTATGCATTTTCTCAGATTTTAGCAATAACAAGAACTAAATAAAGCTATACAGAAAAGTATCACAAAAATGACATGCAATAATTTTAATAGGTAGATCTACTCATCAGAAACAAAACAAAATTTGTTTCACCCTTTTTGAATTTATATTTTGCAAACTATGAATTTTGGAAGATTAAACAGCATTTCTGGAAAACATTTTCGAAATAAAAACCAAACCCCACTGCTGGGTGCACCCGGTCCATTGGACCCGGTGTCACCGACAGCGCGGGACCCACGGCCCATGGGGGCCCACCTGCCAGCGAGCCGAGGGAGGCGCTACCGGCCGGTGGGTTCTTGCCGACGGCGAAGCCTCCTGCGCTGCCGGCACCACCGTGCTCCCCCCGACTGCGCGCGCTTGGTGGTGTGCTTGTACTAGGTTGTGGTGATCTCTAGTGCCGGCGGCGAGGTGAAGTGGCGAAGCGGAAAAGCTGCATGGCGGGCGGTCCGCCCATCTCCGGCGATGGCGAGCCGTGGCGAGAAGCGCAGCGCCATGCCGTGGCGAGGCGAAGCTAGCGGCGAAGTTTTGGAGCTGGGATTGCTATGGCGGCGCGAGCTCCACGCACATGCATGGCGGCACGGCGGCGCGAATGGTGACGGCGAGGCTTCGGCGGGGTGGAGCCGAGCCCCAATCGCTCAACCAAGCACCTCTATGGCAAGTGCATGCCCTAGTGACCACCCCCGCGCGCGAAACTAGAGCGAGAGAGTGAGTAGGGTGATGGCACGGCGGGAACCGCGAGCCTGGGGAACTCCGCCATGGCGGTCGCGGTGAATCGGGCGAAATATGCCCACACCTTGACTCAGCTGGACCAACGAACACGACGACGGCGTGAGGTGTGCTAGGGCGGAGCCTGGGGGCGGATTTTGGTGAGTGGTGGTGCTCCGGTGAGCGTGCGCGAGGGCGGCGAGCAAGGCAACGGGGCGGGCGGCGCTCTCCTCTCCTTCTTCCTCTGCATTGCAGCGAGAGAGAGGGGCAAGGCAGGGAGAATGGAAGCGAGTGAGGAGGGGAGCGGGTCACGGCAGCTTGAGGGCGCGGCCCCGCCGGTTGTCGGGTACGGCCGCCGTGGCGTCCGATGCTCGACGGCGTCGGCCACCAGGCTTGGCCTGGCCGGGCGCGCGTTCCGGGGCGGGAAACGGCGTCTTGGGGGCCGGGCTGGTTGGGCCGAAGCTGGGCGAAAAAAGGCCCGGCCGTTTATGGTGGGTTTTCTCTCTTTTTTTTTTTGAAAATTTGCTTTAAACCAAAACTGATGTAAAACCACCTTTGTGACAATTTCAAAAGCATTTTCACAAGATGGTCCAAAAATAAAAGTTGTAGAACTTTTCAAACTGAACACTTTTCATTTTAGGGTTGAGGCCAAATTCCAAATAGATTCTTAATTATAAATTCCTTTTGAAGGAGGGCTTTTAAGAGGGAATTTAAACTCTTTTCAATTTGCTCCAAAATTTGTCAAATCTTTTGCAACCAAAATTCTGTTAAAACTTTTCAAAAAGTTGGCACATGGATCCAAACTTGGATCAAGCAATTGACAAGGATAATTAATTATCTAATTGGCAATCAAAGCAAGCAATTAAAGTAAACATGCAACACATGAGATAATAAATTGCAAGCTAGCGTTTTTTTCAGGGAATGATGCTCATGCTTATGCTAAATATGATCATGTCATGTAAATGATGATTAGTGATAATTAATTATATGCCTAATGCATGCTTAACACCTAAGGTGTTACAGGTTGGTGGTATAAACCGCCAATGTTTGTTTGCTTAACACTAGCGGTTGGTATTACGAACCGCCAGTAAAAGTTCTAATCAACACTAGCGGTTCGTGTTTCAAACCGCTTGTGAAAGTTTATGATCGCTGGCAGTTTGAAAGAACTGATAGTGAAGTGAGACCCCCTTCATTGTCACTTTGGTTGTGGTGGTTCAAAATCTGTCGATGAGGGGGGTTTTGAACCGCCGGTGATGTGATGATCTGGAGTAGTGTCTGCCTACAGGAATGTTGGCTATCGTTCGTTGGGCATCTGCTTGTAAGTTTTTTACCGAGTGTTTGCCTATGCAGTCATCCATACTACAAAGCACCGCATAGGTTTAGTTTTAAGATCTGGAGCTATTCACAATATGGGTACAAATTAAATGAAAATCGGTTTCTGAATATTTATGTAATAATTATTCTTTCGTCGAAAAAAGATCTAGGATGAACTTTAGGGAATCAATACCAAAATCTAATTGGGGGGTAGTTTCTTGTTTTGGGGGACAGATTGGCTACTGATTGTCCCTGAATCAACGCCGTGGATGAGCTGCAGGTCCATTCGCCGTGGATGAGCTGCAGGTCCATTCTATATACTGACGGATCACAAAGAACACAGTATATGATCTTTCGTCTATCATGCGTTCCTGAGTTTAGTTTAAACTTTGGTTTGGATGCAGAAACAAAGTATGTTTCTTGTATGCCCTTTTGTGTTCCTACTATACAAGTTGAACAAAAGCGAGTGGACTGTTCTTTTTTTCTTTGACAAAACAAACATTAACTCTCAGTTTACACCAACGAATTATGTTACAATGTCATTCAACATAGACATAAAGACGAAAAGAGAACCCATGCATGCGCTTCCGGTCATTTCACTACAACTGGAATGCCAACATCTGTGATGCACTCCTACTTTCCACTGAGACCTTGAATGCTTTTATTTCCACACTAACACATGAACATCACGCGTTCAGTTTCACTGTCACTGCAACCTTTCAACTTTCGACCGGAAGGAACATATATCACGCGCGCGGAGTCGCCACAAGGTGCAGCTGATTGCGTCTCTTGGCAGTTGCGACAACTACCGCCTCCATGTCAAGCTCCTCCGGCCGCATCTTCCCCGGCATCCTCCAGTCGAAGTAGTAGAGGAGCAGTGCCACGGCGAGCTCCAGCGTGGCCATCGCGAAGGTGGAGCCCGGGCATATCCTCTTGCCGCTGCCGAACGGCAGGTACTGAAACTCCGTGCCCTTGTAGTCTAGCGGTGCCACGTCGCCGCTCTCGAACCTCGCCGGCCTGAACTCCTCGGCGTCGGTGCCCCAGTACGCCAGGCTTCTCGCCATCGCCCACGCGTTGACCATCACCCTGCTGCCTTGGGTGACCTCGAAGCCGCCGATGTCACAGGTCTTCCGGCACACGCGGGGTAGGAGGAGGGGAACTGACGGGTGGAGCCTCAGTGTCTCCTTGATCACCATCCTCGTGTAGTGGAGCGCGTCCATGTGGGACTCGTGGTGCTCCGGGAGTATGTTGTCCAAGGCTACTCGGACCTCTGCCTGTGCCTTGGCCATGGCGTCTGGATGCCTGATTAGCTCCGACATAACCCACTCGGCGGTATTTGAGATTGTATCTGTCCCTGCTATGAATAAGTCCTACACATACATGATTGATAGTAGAAAAAATAATCAAAATGGTAACTTTGGTGGAGAAAATGGAATCGGGTATTATCTTATTTACGCACGGTCGTATTTTATCCCCACCGCCCGCTCACCTGGCGCACACGCCTCACCTCGCCACGTGCCGCATGTCTTTCCTCATCACTTCTCTCTCTCTCTCTCTCTCTCTCTCTCCAGTCTCTGCAAAGCTCCTCCCCGCGTCGGCGCCTCCACCTATACCGAGCTCTTCCCCCTCTCCCACACACCCACGCAGGCCATGGCGAATCTGGTAGTGGCTATATGGCGGATCTGGTGAGGTAGGCCTCCTCCTTCTCCTGGACCTCTAAGCTATGGTTCCGGCGAGCTCTCACTCTCCTTTCACCAACTTTCCTTTCACCAACTTCAGCAGGCTTATAACTTTATAAGAGAGGTTTGGGAAAGGAAGACCGGCCATGTGATGGGGATGATTGGAGGGTGGTTCGGGCCCAGGCGGCGGTGGAGACGGCCAAGCCAGGTTGGGACGGGGGAGCTCCGATGAGATGGGGGGAGGCAGCCGGAGCTCCACGGTGGAGTGGGGCTACAGCCTGGACGAGGATGAGGTATACCGGTGAGAAGGAAGAAGGGGGAGGGGTGGCATGTGTGGAGGTTGAAGACAGCCGTGTGCATGGCCGTCTTTTAGCCGTGTCTAAATTTTTTGGTAGAAGCAGAAGCAGGACTTACCACTATGATGGCCTTGATGTTAGTGTTGGTGAAGGGGAACACTAGGTCCTCCTCATCCCGATTCCCGGATCCTCAGCATGACATTCAGAAGATTCTCTTTCTCCCCTCCGCCATTTTTGGTGACCATCTTGTCCTTCCACCTCGCCTCGCACTCCTGGATGATCTTGTCGAACAGCTCGTCGAGCTGCCGGTGCGCCTTCCACAGCCGGCGTCTCGCCCCGGTCAGGACGTCCAGGAACGACAGCGATGGGAAGAGTTCCGAGAAGCAGAAACCCGAGGCCTGGCTCAGCACCACGGCGACCGCCGACAGGAACTGCTCCCTCCGCTCGCCGCTGCAGCAGTCGCCGAAGGTCGACAGCGCCGTGATGGAGTTGGTGCAAGACACGAGCAGCCTGCCGAGGTTCACAGCAGCTTCGTGTTGACCTCCGCACCGGGCGGCGGCGGCGGGCGGCGGGATCTGCGAGACCATGGACATGGTCTCGCGGTCCCTGATGGGCGCCAGCTGCCTGACCTTGCGCGCGCTGAGGAGCTCTAGCACGCAGAGCTTGCGCAGCGCGCGCCAGTAGTTGCCGTAGGGCGAGAAGGCGACGTCCAGGTTGCCGTAGCAACAAATCTCCGAGGCAACGTTGACGAGGCTCGGGCGCGACGCTAAGCTGAGGTCGTTGCCCTGGAGAACCTCCTGCGCCGCCGGCGGCGAGGAGACCACCACGGTGTCCACCTGCCCCAGCCGCAGCTGCATCACCGGCCCGTGCCTCTCGGCGAGGTCCCTGAGGGCGACCTGTGGCTGCGAGGTGAGCATGTGGTAGAGGCTGCCCACCAAGGGGAAGGGCCATGGACCCGGAGGCCGCCTCTTCTTGGAGCTGGAGCTGGCTCTGAAGGATGATGATGCAAGGATCAGCAGTGGAACGAGGAACAGGAGGACGACGGTCAGGGCGGCCCCGTTTATGATCTCTATGAATGCTGAATTGGGAGGATCACACAAACTGTGACGTCTAGATTTTCTTGGAGAAGTAAGAACAATAAAATGTGCAAGCAAACACGAGCTATTCATCGGCGTACGAGGTGACTGCTATATATAAAACATAGTCAGACACAGAACTATAGTGAATCATTAGTAGATACGTACTCCACTAGAGCAGACAGATGCTGCAACCCGACCCAGTTGCACCTCCGAAATTTGATGGAAAATTGATTAGAGAAATGGACCATTCTCTATCCACTGATTTGTTTTACTATTTTTTGTAATGAAGTCTGTAGCAGTTGATGATCTTTCGTAATTTAATTGAGTGACAACAATCATCGGACATAGTTCACCATTGTTATGAGGTTAGTTTCCGAATGATTCCTTTACGACATGTTTGGTGCTGCCAAATGTCCTGATGTGGAACGATCTCAACCGTACCTACTTCCAGTAATATTATATCTTCGGTGTGGAACTGTGTCGCCATGGGACGTGTGACCGGCCCCAACCATGGGCTCACGCGCAGATAAGGATTTCAAAGCAGATCGACACTCTTCCAACAACCTGTCACCCTCAAGCATCCTGCATCTACAGGACTCGAGGCCTCCTCTGTGATGTTTTATGATATGTTGATCGATTTCATGGACAAGCTCGATCGAGTCCATGTCTCCACTGTCTGAGGAATGGGAAAAGCATGATCCTATGACAACGAGGCGTGCCTTGGCCATGAGTAGTACCAGGGCCAAGTTGAGCCAAACGGAGTCAGCTCCATTGAGACAAGTATGAGCACGAGTACCACAGGGCCAAGTTCATCTAAATAGAGTCAGCTTGATTGAGACAAGCGTGAGCACGAGTACTACCAGAGCCAAGTTGAGCCAAATAGAGTCAGCTCCATTGAGACAAATGTTGGAAATAAAAGCAATTTAGCGATGCAAAAAATAATTCCGACAATAAGGAAAAGACCAACAACATGAATATGATTTAACACCAGCACTAAGATCTGAGGCATAGCAGCTCTATCTAGTGCGAACGACAGAAGAGAAACGAAAACGAACAACAAAGAAAAGACAAGACATCATTACAGTGGGGATATCGGGCGCCAGGGCGAAGGCGAAGACGAAGACGTAGCAGACCGCCGACGGAGATCGGGATCGGCGGCGGCGGCGAGAGGGAAGAAGACGCCCAGCGAGCAGTCGCGACGGCGCTTCCCAAAAACCGATACGCCCCTACCCCGCAGGGACGCGAGGAGACGTAGGCTTCGAGCCTGCTCTCCCGGCACCGATGGCACGCCGGCGACGGGATGGGGAGGACAGCGGCAGCGCAGCACCGTGGAACGGGAAGAGATGAATTCTCTTCGTGGGAGGACGACGCCTCGCCCCTTATTTATACACGCGTCGCAGCTAAGGAAAGCGATTAGCCGCTTAATCACAGCGTTACGGTAATTGTCCTTCCGCTTGTACACTTACCATAACGTGAGAATAATTGCTTACCAAATAGGCCAACGCAATTTTCTCCATGCATGCAAAAAATATCAAGTGACAAAAGGAGGCGCAAGCCGCAAGGGCGGAGGCCCAAATCGCCGGACCATTCACGCCATATGTCGTGCATGCGCGCCCCATTAACCCGCCCGCCCCGCCCGCCCCGCCCGAGGCGAGGCGAGGCGAGGCGAGCAGCAGCCTTGCGCGTGGTTCTTCCTTTTCCCTCTCCTCATCCATAGCTTCAACAAGAATGAGATAGCTCAACTATTTAAGTTGGCCTCACTTCTCTTGAAGTAGTAAGGTGGGACTAAAGTCCCCCACCTTTCCATATATACATGCATGTGTGAGTGGGCCTTTGGGATTTATTGTTGAATTGTTTGGCCCATGGCCCAAAACATCTAACAATCCCCACCACATCCCAAGGGCACGCGAAGTCATACTCTCTGTACCCACGCATCTTGTTAATATACCAGCTATTCGGTGGAGACCGGTTAAGGTTGAACATCCACCTAGAACATCAAGATAGGCCCATCCGCAAAATCGCACAATGGACTAGGCCTTGAATTGGCAGTTTGGTGCGAATAGGCTTCACTTGAAGTCTTGACTGATACTAGGCTGCCATCGCCAACCCCGCGAGTGGAGCGTATAAGTCATACTCCTAACTCACTTCATGAGCTTATTAAAGAATACCCAATTCTTATAAACTGCGACTAACAATTGGGCTCACATAGGTGTGTTCTTACAGGGGATACTCAGAGGGCAAGTATCTCGCTATAAAGCCTCGAGAACACATTAAGACAAAGTCAACTTTTGCCTTCTAAAATGAGAGTACTGCATCTCCAACGGAGTGGGTTAAAGGAAAAGGTTGTACTCTCCCGTTAACCAACAGCTTGTTCTTCCCAGGTCCTAATTCACGGGATCTCCGATCACATAGGTTGGGTTACTACTGAGGTTAACTCACATGGGTCTCAATCCCATCTCCTTCGATGCATTGTCAATCACTGTGCGTGATAGTCCCTTGGTGAAGGGATGCGCCGGTTCTTAGGCGCCGGATATATTCCACGCCTATTACTCGGAGCTCCTCAATTTCCCCGACGGACTTCGGTCTACGCTTTATATGTTTGCTGGACTTCTTTCCATTATCCCGACTATTCTTCACCTTTGTGATCACCGTTTGATTATCACGGTTTATGAGAATAGCAGAATTGGTTTTTCAACCATAGGTAAGTCCATCAACATTTCTCTTAACCATTCAAATTCACTCGGAGGTCGTATCCGAAGCCGTGAGCTCGCCTCCGTTGTAGATTTTGTAAGTATTGTCCGCTTACAAGATCTCCAAGAGACAGCGCCACCACCCAAAGTGAATATGTATCCACTAGTGGCCTTCAACTCGTCGACTTCAAATCCGGTTTGAATCACTATATCCTTCAAGTACTCACTCGGTACCCCGAATAGTGAATTCCATAACTCATTGTGCCTTTTAGATAGCGCATTACACGATCAATACCCCGCCAATGATCGGTTCCCGGATTAGAGGAAAATCTACTCAACTTGCTTACAAAGAAATGAGATGTCGGGCGGGTTGCGCTAGCTAGATACATCGATGAGCTAATAATCTGGGAGTATCTCAATTGATCCTTTCCTAGCCTCTTATTCTTTCAAGTATTAGGCTAGGATCATAGGGTGTTGGAGAAGGTTTGCAATCCATATAGCCAAAGCGGCTCAAAACCTTTTCCACATAATGAGATTGCAAAAGAGTAATCCCATTCTCACCCTTGTTAACTTTAATATTAAGAATCACATCGGCTACTCTCAAATCTTTCATGTCAAAATTTTGGGATAAGAATGACTTTACGTCATTAATCTCATCGATACTTGTCCCAAAAATTAGTATGTCGTCCCACATACAAACACAGGATTACTCCTTTGCCCCCACCATAACGGTAGTACACACAAGTGTCGGCTTCATTTATTGCAAACCCAGCCAAAGTCAAAGTCTGTTCAAACTTCTCATGCCACTTTGCTTAGGTGCCCGCTTTAGGCCATACAAGGATTTGAGTAACCTGCACACCTTTGCCCTCTTGTCCTTGTGCTATAAATCCATCGGGCTGGTTCATGTAAATTTCTTCCTCTAGCTCTCCATTAAGGAAAGCCGTCTTCACGTCCATCCGGTGGACAAGGAGACCATGGGAAGCGACCAAGGATAATAGCACTTTCGGATTGTAGTTAATCGGCAACGGTGAGTAGGTGTCAAAGAAATCCTCGTCTTCCTTTTGTGTAAAACCTTTAGCAACAAGCCTTGCCTTGTACTTTTTAATAGTACCGTCGGGCCTAAGCTTCTTCTTAAATACCCATTTACACCAATCGGCCTGCAACCCACCGGTTTTGTCTACTACTTCCCATGTTCCATTTGCAAAGGATGGAGTCCATCTCACTACGGACTGCATCCTTCCAGTAATCCGCATCTGGTGATGCATATGCCTCTACAATGGTTGTGGGAGTATCATCTATGAGATACACAGTGAAGTCATCACCAAAGGATTTTGCAATCCTTTGTCTCTTACTCCTTCTCGGAGCTACAACACTGTCATCCTCCTCATTACCAAGTGGATCTATGATTGGTTCAAGAGAGGGTGTGGGTTCGGGAATAACTTCATTAGACGAACTTCGGTAAAGAACAAGCAACATTCATCGGGAAAATATTCTCAAAGAAAGTAACATCCCGTGACTCCAAGAGTGAACCAACTATAACATCTGGCGCTTCAGATTTAATCACTAAGAACTTATACGCCGTGCTATGGTACGCATATCCCAAGAAGATACAATCAACTGTTTTCGGTCCGAGCTTGCGTTTCTTATTAATTGGTACGCTAACCATGGCCAAACAGCCCCAAATGCGCAAATAATGGAGAGATGGTTTCCGACCTTTCCATCCTTCATACGGAGTAATATCGCTATTTTTAGTTGGAACTCTATTTAGAACATGACATGCTTTGTTAAAATAGCCTCCCCCACCATGCTTTAGCCATACCGGGATGTTCCTAACATGGCATTCACCAAGTCCATTAACGTCCGGTTCTTTCTTTCGGCAACCCCATTAGATTGGGGCGAATGTGGAGGTGTCCGTTCATGAATTATTCCATTCTCCGCACGAGAAAAGGTCAAACTCGTTGGAAAAATACTCTCCACCACGATCGGACCTAACACGCTTGATTTTCTTTTTCTAATTGGTTTTCTACCTCAGCCTTATAAGTCTTAAAACATTCAAACGCCTCATCTTTAGATTTTAGAAGGAACACATAGCAGTATTTAGTTGCATCATCAATTAAGGTCATAAAGTATCTTTTTCCTCCTTTTGTCAACACACCATTCATTTCACAAAGATCGAAATGAATGAGCTCTAATACTTGTCGTGCACCTCCCGTCTATAGCCTTGTGTGGCTTACGAGGTTGCTTTGCTTGCACACATGCTTGACATTTAGAGCCTTTGACTATAGAAAAATTCAGAATTAAATTCATAACGGATAGACGCGACATACAACCAAAATTAATGTGACACAAACGTGAATGCCATATATCGACCACCGAATTGTTTGAATCACACACATGGTTCACAACTTTATTACGTAAATCGGAGAGTGAAAAGCGTAACAAGCCTCATTTGTCATAGCCTTTGCCAATGAATTGGCCATACCTCGAAATGACTACTTTATTCGACTCAAATACCGGCTTGAATCCATCTCGACACAAGAGGGATCCACTAACGAGGTTCTTCTTTATTGAGGGCGCATGCTTTGCACGTTCTTGAGCCGCACGATCTTTCCCGAAGTGAACTTCGGTCGACCAGAACCAACACCAAGAACGAAAGCATGCGAGCCGTTCCCCATCATGACGGTTGAACCTCGTGCGACCTGGTAGGAAGAAAACATAGAGATATCGGTACAAACATGAATATTGGCACTGTATCTATCCACCGGTCATTAGATTGACATACGAAAAATACACTAGGTAAAGAATTACCATACCCGGATCCGCTAGGATCGCCCAATAGTCACGTTGGCGATTTTACGCCCCTGGCGATTCTTCTTGATGCCCTTGCGGTTCTTGCACTTCTTGGCGAAGTGTCCGGTCTCACCGCAAACAAAGCACACAACTTCATCCATGTTCTTCTTCTTCTTGAACCGAGTAGTCCGAACGACCTTACGCTTGTTCTTGCCCGGCGTCTTTGCATCACATTGGCGCTGGGGCTGTTCGGGTGCCTTTGGTGGAGCATCCTTTGCCCGAGCCTTCTCTTCAACATCAAGACCAGCCAACGGATCCTCAACGAGAGATCTTACGTCTTTTTATGTTTCGGAGCGTGGCAAAGTTCCTCTAAGACGGAGGCAACTTGGCAATAATGCCACCGGCCACAAACTTATCGAGGCAAAACATGTCCGAGCTGTTCGAGTTCCCTCACAATGAGTTGGAACTCATGAGCACTGTTCCACGACCGAACGGTTTTCAACCATTTTGTAGTCGTGGTACTTCTCCATCACATACGGCTCGTGCCCGGCATCTGCAGCACCGAACTTGTGTTCAAGTGCCTCCCACGTTCAAAGAAGCACTCTTGATGTTCATGTAAACATCACCACGGCTGGTCGAGAGAACGCCAAAGACGCATCCGACGAAAATTGTCGTAGCCGCGGTAAACTCCTCGCACCTCTTTCTCGGATCCGAGAGGTAGTGCGGGAGGATTACCCACGACCCAAAACACGCCCATAGCGATCGACCACAACCGAGCCCTCGTCGCCACCTCTTAAAATTCACACCGGTGAATTTCTCCGGTTTCATCGCATCGGTATATCCCTTAGTCATCGCTAAATGCCTATCGGGTTTTTGGATTGTTGGAAATAAAAGCAATTTAGCGATGCAAAAAATAATTCCGACAATAAGGAAAAGACCAACAACATGAATATGATTTAACACCAAAGACTAAGATCGAGAGGCATAGCCGCTCTATCTAGTGCGAACGACGAAGAGAAAACGCGAACAACAAAGAAAGACAAGACATCATTACGGTGGGGATATCGGGCGCGCGGCGAAGGCGAAGACGAGACGCACCGGCCGATGTGAGATCGGGATCGGCGGGGCGGCGTAGAGGGAAGAAGACGCCCAAAAAGCGATCGCGACGGGCGCTTCCCAAAAACTCGATCGTCCCCTACCCCGTGCGAGGGACGCGAGGAGACGTCGGCCGGAGCTGCTCTCCCGGCACCGATGGCACGTCGACGACGGGATGGGGAGGACAGCGGCAAGCGCAAAGACTGTGGAACGGGAAGAGATGAATTCTTCATGGTGGAGGACGACGTCTCGTCCCTTATTTATACACACGTCGCGGCTAAGGAAAGCGATTAGCCGGTGATTGTCCTTCCGTTTGTACACTTACCATAACGTGAGAATAATTGCTTACCAAATAGGCCAGCGCAATTTTCTCCATGCATGCAAAAATATCAAGTGACAAAAGGAGGCCGCGCACCCGCAAGGGCGGAGGCCCGAAATCGCCGGACCATTCACGCGCAAGATGTCGTGCGTGCGCGCCCATTGGCCCCGCCCGCCCGCCCCGCCTCGGCGAGGCGAAGCGAGGGGGCGAGCGCGCGTCTTGGCGTGTGGTTCTTCCTTTTCCCTCTCCTCATCCATAGCTTCAACAAGAATGAGATAGCTCAACTATTTAAGTTGGCCTCACTTCTCTTGAAGTAGCAAGGTGGGACTAAAGTCCCCCACCTTTCCATATATACATGCATGTGTGAGTGGGCCTTTGGGATTTATTGTTGAATTGTTTGGCCCATGGCCCAAAACATCTAACAACAAACGTGTCATTTGTTGAGTCCAATCCAAGAAAAAAGTCTACTTTACCCCTCTAACTATGGGGGTGGACTATATAACCCTCAAACTATGAAACGGTTTAATTTACCTCTAAACTTTTTAAAACCGTCTATTTTACCCCCAGATGGTTTTTAACAGCGGTTTTGCTATAGTAGCATAGGTTTTGCTGCAATGCAGGTGGTTTTGTCTTTTTTATTCATTTTTGCTTAATCTTTGAAAAATCATAATAGGTCACAGAAAAATCATAAAATAGAAAATCTAATGTTGTTGGACTCCACATGAGTAGATCTACATAATGAACTATTGTGGCTGGCTGGAGAAGGACAAAAAGCATGTGCCGACTCTAACTAGCGCGCGAAATGGCTCATCTAAAAGAGCAACTATTGTGGCTAGCTCGCTGGAGATGATAGTGGGGAAGAGTAGTAGTAGGGATGTAGGTCTTTTTGTCTTTCTTTTTTTTTAGTGCCTTTCTAGTTGCGAGTAATCACTAGGCTTCACACCAAGGTTTTCAGTTATATCGCGCCTCTAGCACATGGATCTGCTCCCATCTTATTAATATATAAGCTAGCAATTTAAAATCTATCAAAAAAAAATGTTAGAGACATTCTTAGCCCGCGGAGGTGGACGAGGGGTATGCCGTAGGGAGTTGGACTATGTGGGAATATAAATTGGTGGCATGTTCAAACTTATAGTCCATTTTCTTTCCGACCATTTATCTTTTCTCGTAATGATTTTTAAGAAATATTGACTTTGTTCGCTTCAGCTACAGTCACTCTAATAGTATTTTCTGTCACAAAAATTAGCCGTTTTCAACTTATTAGCCAGCTGAATAGAGCCATTATTTACAATTAATAATGATTAAGCAATAAATATATTTTTAAATGAATAGTTCTAATTTTAGAAATTGAGCATTATAACGTTTTTACGTTATCTTTTCGCATACAACCATCTGACGCCTAAGCCGTCGAGTTGTTACTTACATACTCCCTCTATCCCTAAATGTCTGTCTTCCTCGCTTTGCAAGAAACATCTACCGGTATTTTTTTTAAAATTGATTAGTATTAATATCATCGGAAAGATCTTTGAATCTAGTTTTTTAACAAATTTATTTAAAGATATAAATATTACACGTATTTTCTATAAATCGAGTTAAATTTGTGACATGTACACCAACAGTAGCACACATTAAAGGACAGAGGGAACAGATGGCTAATGGTTAATTCAACGTACTCCCTCCGTTCCATGGAGTATGTCGCCCGGGAAGCGTGTTTGTAAGGGGGGTACGGTTTTCCAACGACAAAGTCCATGGGACAGAGGGAGTATATCAGCTTAGGTTACGGATGGGACTTCGGCGTCAGGTTTTGATGTTCCACTGTTTGTGGTTGTTATTGTTGAATGATGGGTACAACATAGTGTACTGCGCTATATTTTTTTAGCAGAAGTATTGCGCTACTTATAGGGTGCTCTTACTCTTATTAGACTATCTTCAATGGAGCATACCTAAATCGAAGACCTATTGCGTAGTATGCATCACGCACAGTAAAAAGGGTGGAGACCCAAAACTCAGGTGTCCAACAGCCGACCTAGAAGCAAACCCGTTCCTCTCCTTGCTCTCTCGCCTTTGCACGCTCTTCCACGCAGCGCCGCCCATTCCCGACCCTCTCTCCCTCAACTCCGGCGCCGCTCAGCTCCTCACCAGTCGCGCCACGCTTCCCGTCGATGAGCCGCCTGGCCGTGCGTTGCAGCGCCCCCGAGGCCTACGGCGGCTCCCCTTACCCAGCCCCCGGACCTCGCTTCTTGGCTCCTCGCCTTCCCCCTCGCGAGGGCTGCTCCGGCGTCGCCGCCACCGCGTTGATCGCGTCCAACGAGGGATTGGTCCTCCACCGCCACGAAGGGACCCGGTGGCGGCGGCAGCGCCGGGCTCCCTCCCCATCCCCGTCCTTTCCCACCCCGGCGGCGTGGATGCAGGGGGCGGCGGACCCCCTCGAGCCGCGATGAGGCGAGAGCGGCCGCGGCCGCCACGGCCCTCCGGTCATCCCCTTCTCGATCTCGTGGTAGTGGGCCAGCGCTGCGTGGAGATGCAAACGGACGGAGCGAGACGCTTTTCTGCGTCGCGCGTCGCCTCCGACCCAAAATGGGTATCGTGTTTGCCTGCTCCGTTGGAGCGTGATTTTTGCTTCTAAAACACTGTGCGCCATGCATTATGGGTATAGGTCTCGTTATGCCTATCCTGCTGGAGATAGTCTTAGTGGGCACTTTTAAGCTTTGTGGGCTGTACGTATGCTACATGTGAGCCAACCGCTGACGACCTCAATCTCAACGGACACCCACCCGTCCGCTCATGGGGTGTTTAGTTTGATGGTGAAAATTTTTTAGGGTGTCACGTCGGATGTTTGACTAGATGTTGGAAGAGATTTTCGGACACTAATTAAAAAATTAATTTCATAACTTGTCTCGAAACGACGGGAGACGAATCATTTAGTTACTGTAGCACTTAAAAATAATGATGTGGGTTACTGTAGTATTTATGGCTAATTATGAAGTAATTAGGCTCAAAAGATACGTCTCGTCGTTTACAGCCAAACTGTGCAATTAGTTTTTTATTTTGCCCATGTATGTTTGTACTCTAGACTAATGACACGATAACTCCAAGAATCCAAACGCTCAGTTAATTGATATTTGTAATAATTTGGAAATACGGGAAAAGAAGTGTTTTTTAAAGAACTTCTTTTTGCATATAAATATTCAATCTCACTAAAGAAAAATGTTTTTCTTAAAACATTTTTCTTTAGTGAAAAGAAATCGAAAGAATTTCGAAATCTAATGATTAGAAGTCGACATTCATTATCGATAAAAATCTCCATCGGCCAAATCCCTATGGACTATTGGTCGAGATTTTTCAGTGACAAATATATATATATATATATATATATATATATATATATATATATATTTATTCTATCTATTCCTCTGGGTACTGAATAATAATGAGTACCCGAGTCATCTTCCGATGGTCCAGCCAGCCTCGCCTGGTCCGACAACCGTGCAGGTGCTCCACCGTCCACCACCGCGGACTACAACCGCCCAAAGCCCACTAATCCCACGATTCCCATTTTTCTCGCAACCAAAAAAAAAAGCTCGTGCCGACCTGCGCGCCGCCGCGCCGCCTCCTCGATGTCGCACCTGCGCGCCGCCTTCGCCTCCTGGATGTCGCACCTGCGAGTCGCCGCCCCCTGCTTCCTTCCATCACCGCACCGCACTCTGGTAGAAGGGAAGAATCGCCTCGAGCACGCCGGGGTCAGCGCCGGCGCTTTAGGTGCCCATGGAGCTTCTCCATGCCTTCGAATCGACTGGCCTCCTCCATCATTGGTACTTCGATGCCCACTGCTCCTTTCCAGGCAACTAGAAGGGATAGGTCGTTCCTGACGTCACGCTCGTCCCCAATGTGGTGCAGCAGCCCCAGATCTTCCACTACGACAATGGATCTAGGTGATTTTCCTCCCATCGTCAATGGATCCAGGTGATTTTCCTCCCGTTTTACTCCTTGTGCTAGTACAACAACGTTGACCATGACCCCAGCTGGCGTTATCTATACTGTTCTTATTTTGGGAGGAAGTACTGCAACAGGTATGGAGAAGGAAGAGGATTAGGGGAAGCTTATGATTGCCAGCTGCTGTGCAGATAGGTAGGGCTCCTGGTCACTGCGATTTTGGAGGCAGTGGGGGGTTCAGGACCCGATGCTTGGGGGCTGCTTGCTCGGTGAAAAAAAAAAGAACCGAGAAAATGGAAATACATGGTCACATTTTATTTTACAATTGATTTTATAGAGGCACAGATTAAATTGGTGCACATTGGATCTCAGTTCAACAATTTGAGCCATTCTGTTGGCTTGGCAATGTATAAGTCTTCAGAGCTGCAATGTGCAGATCTTATATATACACTCTGAGAGTTTAGAAAACTCATCCTTTGCTTTACAAAGTTTAGGAAATTAACTCAATGCTAAAATTTGTAGACAATTTTGTAGTTCAGATTTAGAAAGTTCACAAAACACAGATGATTACTTGTTATCAGGAAATTAACTTGATGAATCTGTAGCATCCAAGGAATTCAAGTTTTTGTGTTACATACTTACATACCCTATTTTTTTTTTCCTCATCAGACCTGGGGTGGGGTTGTTGGGCGCTGTCATGGTGTGTGGCCGTGTGGGCAGCACAGCCTCAGCTGGTGGATCTACTCATCATTTAGGTGGTGTTTTATATTGATCAAAATGCCCTTTAATCAATTTTGATTTCTGTTGTGCAATGGAGAGTAGTAATGAAATAGCCTGAAGGGTCTTATTTTTTCGAACTGTGCCACATAGAAATCTCTTTAGTCTTTACTTCAATGACTATCTCTGCTTCTCAAAGAAATCAGGAAATCTAGATTCACTTCAACCTGCAGATGGTGTGTTGTGCTGACTAGCGGTTGTTATTCAGTGTTCTTTTTTTTTTTTATGCTATAATCTCTTCCTAAGAATGTTCATTACCTATTAAATCACACTGACTATCAATCTCCAGAGTTACTTTGCTGCTTCTCTGACTGTATCAACCTGAAATTGAGAACTCAAGTTAATTTGGTGTTTTTCTGGTAATAAATCTACACCCTGATTATTGCAAGGTTTTTTAGATTGGCCAATTTATTTGTTGAGTTAGCAAACAGTGATATTATGACATGTTCAATAGCTTATATTCTTTGTAGCCGAGCCAAAATCAAGGGTGTTTGAATGCTAGTAAGAGCATGAAAAAAACAGAGAAAAAGCAAACGGAGAAAAAAGAGAACAAATAAGCATTAGCTACAAGTGAAAGTAGTAAGGAAATCTAGATAAGAGCGAATTTCAATATATCTGAGCCAATCTAAAAAAATATCAAATTTTCATCCATTCATCTGAGCTGTACAGTTACTCATTACAAAGAATAACATGTTGTACAATCTACCTAGAAAACTACCTTATCTCTGATCCAATGATTAGCTCTGAATTAGTGGCACCAGGAACCAATGTAAACTTTGGTACCTTTCTCACTCGTAATGGAATCGATTCCTCTCATCCTTAGACAATTCCATGGTTAGAAGTGAAAAGCAGCTCGCTGAATTTTTGGGGTGGTCTAGCAGAGCTTTCAGCAGGTACCTGGAGAAAAGAATTATTAGAGAGCAGCAAACAAAGCTAGCAGCTGCACACTTATAGCGACTCAACTGTTTTTTCCCCTAAAAGCTGGATATCATTTGCTTGGTAGTTGGTAGTTGTCAATGTTTTGATGATCTATCCTCATGCCCTTGTTTGGCCAGCTATTTCTACTGTTTGTTGACTTTATATACAGTCATGATACTATTTCGGTGTGAATGGTGTCTAAGAAATCATTAAAATTTTGAAATTTCATGATCTAGCTATTTCGGTGTGAATAGGGTGATACTTTGCCTGTGAATTAGTAGATGCTGCTATCTGTAGATGAAAATTACATATTGCCTTGATGGTTATTTTTGAGAATATTGTGTTCAAGTATAGGTCACATAGATATAATAAAATTCCTCCTCAAGTACCATAGAGCAGGAAGAAGAGACAAATTGTGACCATATTGTGACAAACCAAATTGTTCTAACAATTCTAGAGCTGTTTCAATTACCAGACAACACTGCTGATTTGATCTTTGCTAATGACAATCTTTGTTTGTTAGTCACAAAATGATTGATATGCAATGACCCTGAGAGCAGGAGGATGCAAATCCTAGGAGTGCTTGGAACTTGTGTTATTTCATTTTGCTCAATTTCAGTATTGAAAATTGTGGCCTGTGCTTATTCGTATTACCATCCCTCTTCATTGATTTGGGAAGGGACTTAGCTTCAGTGCAGTGGAGAGAAAGGAGTACAGAATTGGATATACTATTGGGGCCAAATTTCTCAAATAATAATAGTTGGAGATTAAGGTGACAAGATTTCTGTAGGGATGAGTGAATATTATTAATATAAATTTAGAGTTCTCTTTAAGTTGATCTTCATAGTTCAAACCAATGTTTGGAACAGGCATGCCACTGGTTTTTATGCAAAGGATAAGATGTTTTTTCATTGGTGAAACTATCTTTTCAAACTAGGACTTCGACTTAGAATCTATATAAACATTCAGTGGACCATGATTAGATAGTGGCTGGTTTATATCTTAGCAAATGCATTGGGCAGGTCAGTAACTAATGGGCTTCAGGGTTGTGCTTATCTCCTCTCCTACTAATGCCTTCGATTTGACATTAAGCTTCCAGACTTTATGTTAGTCAGGACAATACATTAGTGTAGCTTACTTGTATGCACATTGTTCGATCACTGCAAATTTAGCTCTGACATGCATGTGGTTAAGTCCCTAGCAAATTAGATTAATTTTGAGGCTCAGTTTGTCACTGTATCTGTACTGTTCAGTCACTGCAAATTTAGCTCTGACATGCATGTGCTTTGAATTTGGATTGGAGGCAACGGTTTTTGATTTTTTGAAGGTCGTGACATGTAGATAAGGACATTGCTGCAAACTAGATCTCACTGTCCATTTATTTTTTTTCATCTATCTAGAAGTTGTGAAGGAGTTGCAAGTATATGGTTGTCTTCTTATCAGTTGAAAACCATATAAGCTGTGAAGGAGTTGCAGGCAATAACACGTATGCGTCATACAGGCTATTTGTGTATCCCAGTTTCAATTGCTTCTACTGTAATTGCTTTTTTCAACTGATTCAGTTAGCTCTGACCCTACACTGAGCCGTGGAACCTAAACAAGCAAACTCAGAATTCACATTTTAGAATGCCTTCTGGTTTTACCTTATGGTCAACTGTTTGTTAGGGTGATCAATTCCTGCAAGATATAGTTATTATTTTATTGTTTCACTAGAAATAGTTGAAAGCTATCCCTGTTCTTGTTGGGAAGAACAATCTTGATGCTTTGGCAATAAGGAATGTCCAGATTCAGTGGAAGATGATCACTATCCCTGCTTAATTTTTTTTTAGTCACTCCTATTTTGTTGAGTTTTAGTTCATAGCTGCGATTTGGAAGACTATTGTGCTTATTGGTTCTTGTTCTTCATACCTGTATATAGATGTAGCCCAATTTTGAATTACCAGTTCTGTGAACCTTGCAGTGGATCTACCAACTATTTTAGTAAACAGATTGATTGAGCAGCACAAAGCGGCAACAAGTTTTCAGTAGGACATTTGAAGATGTGGCCACTGTTTCAGGTATGTGTATCAGAATTGAACCCTACTTTTCAATGAACAATGTTTTGCAACCTTAGCCAGCATGGTTCATGGAAATAATACTGTATGCAACTTCTCTGTATTAATAGAATTTGTATTAGCACACAAAGGCTGATTCACCTCAACTTTGATACTACTGGTTCAATACACCACAAAGTTTTTATATTCCCACTGCAAAAAAAAATACTATATTTGAATTATCCTTCTTATGGATGAAGGATTTAATGGCTGTTTTTTTGGTCTGCTAGGGGTGTGGTATATCTATATTCCCACTGCAAAAAAAAAAGACATATATTGCTAGGTATATTTGCATTTCAACAAGAATATTGTGTAACACATTTATATTTACTAGAATGTTATATTTAAGTTTGTAATTACGGCAGCTTGTGCATGGCGTTTATCATGAACGCTTGATGGCTAATCAATAATGTGTGAGATTATTAAATTAATTAATTAAACTATGTGTGATGGCATAATCAAACTTGAACATGTGTTGTATTGTCACTTTAGAAACTGTATTTAATTTTACAGTATTGTTATCTTATCCTGCGATCCGTGTGTTTTTAGAACAAAAGTTGCTATTCTGTAGCAATGCACGAGCACGCTACCTAGTCTGTTATAATCTTGAAAGTTCCTTTTTAATGTTTCTTTTGTTCTGCTTCTTTTTTCAGGTGAAGCAATTGGCGGTCATTAGAGAGGCGAGGGAAGAGAGGGATGTATTTGTTCTGTTTTTGTTTCTTTTAGATACAAAAGTAATGTAATTTGGCGTGTTGTTGGAATCACAATATTTATGATCCAATGAAGGTTAATTTAGCTGCCATAAATTGTACTGTGAATTTGTGGAATAACTTACAGCTACAAAACTGTGTATTCCAACTCAAGTGTACTGCAATCTTCCATGATTCATTTACACAAAAAAAAAGGTTTATCGTTTGAAATATGTTTTGTATGATTTATTTATTGCCTTATTGATCAAGACTTCTTTGTGACCTCACCTATCTCAATAAAAAATCTACCTTCCAAAAATAAGTTAATAAAATACACGTTCATGCAATGTTGAAAAAATTGGTGGCATGAGTAGATTCTTTGACGTTCCTACTCCACGAGACAAAAGAAAAAAAATTGGCAGCAACCTGACTCCATGAGACACAGAAAAAGAAAAAAAAAAAGGTCGCAAGAAAAAGGAATAAAAAGGCCTCAACCAAAATGGAAAAATGTCGCCCGTAACAAAGAAACGTCCGTGAGAGGGAAAAAACAGAAGAAAAGCTCGGTCCGAGGGTCGGTGTCGCGGGCGCGTCGTGGGAAACTGGGAATCACGGGGCAGGCGCGGCAGCCTCGGGTACTGAATAATATTCAATCCCCCAGGTATTAATTAGCGCATCCCTATATATAGTTTTATATATATATATATATACACACATATATATAGCTTGTAGCATCTTTTGTAAGGTGCTTTGTGATAGATAAACGGGGTGTACTTGACTACTTGAGGCTAGTCTGCGTAGAGATTTAGACATGACTATTCATCCACCTCTAGTCGGCACCTTATTCTAACAATTGTCCATGTATATTTTTTGTTATGCAAGTTATAGTTATTGTTTCCTTTGAAAGATTAGATCTAGTGACGGTATCTTGATAGTGGCATGAATGAGGGACTCATACGTCACGGATGGAGTATGACAGTATCTTTCATTCATCGCTTGTGAACCAACTTGCACACCGTTATATGTCACGGATGGAGTAGTAGTGACTAGTGCATGATAGTGGCATGGCGATAGTAATGAAGCACATGTGGGCTGGGCTGAGCGATCGAGGACTGCCAAGGGGCAACGGGAGCGGGGGACCATGTGATGTCCCATTCTACCTTCGTTTTCCATGACCTACTAGAGCATGCGCACGACTGAGAGCGTGAGGGAGGCGCTAGCCGTGGGGCTAAGGGTGCACACTAGGGCATTAGGTTTCATGCGATGACGTTTCTATACACGAGTGACACACAAAGGTAGAAAGCGACCTTATCTTCACAGGCGATAAGTCAATGCGACGGAGAGCAACAACACAACTAGCAGTGGGTGATGGAGGTAGAGAGAGAGGACTAGAACTAGGCCCACCCCCTTTAGCATTTGTTGTTATCAATGCGGGACCTAGACGGTTCCCTATCGGCATGACTCCCACCAAGGTGGGCCCACAAGACAGAAGCAAGAGGACCGATTCCGAGTAGATGACGTTCTGTCCTAGTTAGACGAATAGAAAGTAACTTCTGTAATAGGAACAGAACTCTCTCTACTAGTCCGACTAGGATTAGAATCAAAGCTCTAGCTCCTTTCTCTCATAAAAAGAAGCCCGAGCACCCTTATTGTCACAACACACAATCATACATCAATCCAACGTAAAAGGCCAAGGCCGACTGGAGTAGAGCTTTTACTCGACGACGAGGGCTCGAACCAGGATAAACCGAGTGTCTCTTGCGTGAACCGCCGAGTTCTAGTATTCGCCGAGATCCGAATCAACTGCTACAGGAACCCCGTGGCAGGCTATCGGTGGTTAAACACCGACAGCTGGCGCGCCAGGTAGAGGCTTTCGGTGAATTTAACGTCAAGGGCTCAGTGGACCTACACACAATGCTCTTCCCAAAGGGCTCAACCTTCATCTTCGGAAGCTGGATCTGTGAAGCAGACGACTACGGAGTTCTCCACTGTCGACTACTTTAAGAACCCGAGCCGAAGATGTGCGAAATTTTCTCAAAACTCAAGATAACAGAAGTAGAAACTTCAAATCCAAGACTACAGAAGATGCCGAGTTCTTTTCACTACGGCCTCAACAACGCAGCTCAGACGTGTCAAAATATTATCCAAAGGACGATGGAATCTAATGACCCAACTCCAAGAAACATCTCCAAACAAGATAAGTACCCTACCCTCCTCCCTTTTCAATACAGAAATCTTTAGAAAAAGAAACCGACTACTTGCCGAAGGCGCATCAGGAAGTGTTTATGATCAGACAACCTCTGGTACCGCTAGTCCAACCTAACTACAGATCTTCAGAAGAATCAGAAGCCGATATCCTACCTGACTCCATGACTAGAGAAAGAGAAACTGATAGCCAAAGGGTGGCAAGAGAAAGAAGAAACAAGAAGAGGGGAGGAAGAAGAAACAGAGTTCAAGAACGTAGGGAAGCATGGCGCAAATACGAAGAAAAACTAGCCGAGTACAATGAAAGAAGAATAGAAAAAGAAGCCGAGGAAAGGCAGGCCACAGCAAGGGCCAGACTTGACCCTATTGACAAGATACAGGAATTGATCAATGAAATCGACGCCATACCTCGACCGAGCGAAGAGCAAGCCAAACTCAGAAATTTACTCAGAACTACTGCACAAAGAATGCAGGATGACCGAGTACCTCCTCGTCGCATACCTTCTGAGCAGACAAGCCAAAGAAGTCGGAGAGTATCCGCATTCGAAAGGCTATCTGTCCCAAGCAACAGCAGAAGAACTCAAACACATCATGATTGGACGGAGAAAACAGGAGAAAACAGAGAGAAACTACCAACTCCCCCTCGGAGTTTCCTCAGATCGCCTACAAGATACAACAGCCAAGCAGATTCCGAGTACAAGCCGGAAAAAGTACCTGACAGATTCCCCTGCTTCATGGGAAGACTACTCACGGTCAGACTACCTCATAAATTTAAACCATCAAATCACTCAAAATACGATGACAAGACAGAACCAATGCAATGGTTTAGGATCTATTCCCAGTCAATAGAGTTGGCCGGAGGAGACGACGAAAGTATTATTTTTTCCAATGGCACTAGAAACATTACCACTACAATGGTTCGATAAGTTGCGTCCGGGATCAATCAAAACATGGGGCGATCTTCAGAAAGCTTTTTGTGAAAACTTCGCAGGGATACTCACACACCCAATAACACAGGCCGAGTTGAAAGGCCTAAAGCAAAATCAGGGTGAAAGCCTCAGAGATTTCTATAGAAGATTTGGAGAACTAAGAGCACAAGTACATGACATTACCGAAAGAGAAGTAATCGAAGCATTCTCATATGGATTAAGAGTAAGATGGATGTTTCACGATTTCTGCAAGAAAACCCTCGAACAAACGAAGAATTCAAGAGAACAGTCAAAAAATGATCACAGCAGAGGAAAAAACGCGGAAAAGATTCCCAGACAATAGGAATAACTCCGACAGAAGAAACAACTCGGATAGAAGGGACAACTCAGACCGACGAGACAACCCGGGAAGATGGAACAACCCAGGTGACAGACAAGAATACCACAACAAGAAAAGATATTCAGATAACACGGTGGCTACCACCGAAAGAAAGAAATTCTACCCAGCCAGAAAATTTGAAGAACTCGAGAAGATGAAATACATCTATCACCCAACTAGAATTCACCCAATGGGAGAATGTCGGATCTTCCAGGAAAGATATATGAAGAAAGACAGACAGGGAAGGGAGGAGAATAGAGAGAAAAAAGAAGAAGATGATAATCCAGCAGATAATGGGTTTCAAAACCTAAGAGTAACAGTGGCAGTAATATTCTTAGGAGTCCCTGATTCTAGAAGCAAACAAGAAGACAAACTAGCCTGGAGAACAATCATGGCGGTAGATCCGGCTACTCCCCGATATCAAAATTGGTCTCAATATCCAATACAATTTTCACGAGAAAATCAATGGACGAGCGTCGGGAACGTAGGGCTATACCCACTAGTACTCGGACCAACGATCGCAGCTATAATAGTAACCAAGGTGCTCATTGACGGAGGAGCAGGACTCAACATCATATTTGCAGACACCCTAAGGAAGATGGGGCCAGAATTCTCAAAGATGATTACGCTAACAAGTGTACCATTCTATAGAATAGTACCTGGAAAGCCAGCAATGCCCCTCGGACAAATAACTCTACCAGTAACATTTGGAACTCCTATAAATTACCGTATAGAACTCATCAAATTTAAAGTCACAGATTTTGAATCATCCTATCATGCAATATTGGAAAGACCAGCGTTAGCAAAATTCTTGGCTGTACCTCACTATCCTTACTTACTACTCAAGATGCCAGGACCTCATGGAGTACTTTCTCTCAGAGGAGATCTGAAACGTGCCTATGAATGTGACGTACAAGCCATACAAATACCTTCAAAAGTTCAAGGGGAAATCAACTCAGCAACAGCAGAAATAAGAACAGAAGAATTAGAGATACCAGCCAAAAAACAAAGCATCCTCACCTCAGCTGAGGGAGAAAGTACCAAGAAGATCGATCTAGGGACCGGTGACCCATCCAAAACCGCTACTATCGGTGCACATCTACCTATCAAATAGGAACTCATGCTCACCAACTTCTTACAGGACAACAAAGACATATTTGCTTGGAAACCAGCCGATATGCCAGGAGTTCCAAGGGAGTTGGCTGAGCACAAAATTAAAGTCAACAAAGGAGCAAAACCAATCAAACAAAGGTTACGCCGTTTTTCACCTGACAAGAAGGAAGCAATAAAAAAGGAAATAGCCAAATTACTAGCAGCAGGCTTCATAAGAGAGATCTTACATCCAGATTGGCTAGCTAACCCTGTACTGGTACACAAAAAGAACACACACGAATGGCGTATGTGCGTCGACTACACCGATCTCAACAAACATTGCCCAAAAGACCCGTTCGGATTACCAAGGATTGATCAAATAGTAGACTCAACAGCAGGAGCAGCTTTACTATCTTTTCTAGACTGCTATTCAGGATATCACCAGATTGCACTAAAAGAAGAAGACCAAAGCAAAACTTCTTTCATCACTCCATTCAGAGCTTATTGCTATAAAACAATGTCTTTCGGACTCAAAAACATAGGAGCAACTTATCAAAGAGCAATTCAGACTTGTCGGGGAGACCAAATCGGAAAAAACGTGGAAGCTTATGTGGATGACGTCGTCGTCAAAACAAAGAACCCGGACTCTCTAATAGAATATCTATAACAAACTTTCAACAATCTCAAAAGATGGAAGTGGAACTCAACCCAAATAAATGCGTGTTTGGCGTATCATCACGTCAACTACTCAGATTTCTAGTCAGTTAGAGAGGGATCGAAGCAAGCACAAAACAAATAAAGGCAATAACTGATATGGGACCACCAGCAGATATAAAAGATCTACAAAAATTAACAGGTTGCATGGCTGCACTAAACAGATTTATTTCAAGATTTAGAGAAAAGGGCTTACCTTTCTTCAAACTACTAAAGAAGACAGACAAGTTCACTTGGAATGAAGAAGCCCAAAAAGCTTTCGACAAGCTAAAAGCGTATATCAGCACATCCCTAGTACTAGTACCACCAAAGAAGGGCGAAGATCTCATGCTTTACATCACTGCAACTATTTCAGTAGTAAGCACAGCTATCGTAGTTGAAAGAGAAGAACAAGGGCACATTTACAAAGTCCAAAGACCAGTCTACTATATAAGTGAAGTACTCACAATATCGAAGGTGAGATATCCACATGTGCAAAAACTACTCTACGCAATCCTAATAACATTAAGAAAGCTCAGACATTACTTTGAAGATCATAAAATCATCGTCGTAACAGATTTTCCACTCGGAGATATCCTAAAAAACCGAGATTCAACAGACGAATCTTAAAATGGGCGGAGTTGAACTTGGAGCACTCAAGATTGAATTCACTCCAAGAAAGGCAATTAAATCCCAAGCATTATCCGACTTCATCGTAGAATGGACTGAAATACAACAACCTACTCCAGACGCCATCCTAGACCATTGAAAAATGTACTTCAATGGATCCTTAAAACTAGGAGGGGCAGGAGCAGAAGTACTACTTATCGCACCAGATGGAAAACAACTCAAATATGTTCTGCAAATCTTGTGGCAAGCCACTAACAACGAAGGCAGTATGAAGCTCTTATTCATGGCCTACAAGTCGCAACATCACTAGGAATCAAAAGACTACTCGTCTATGGGGATTCAGCAGTAGTAGTTAACCAAGTAAATAAAGAGTGGGATTGCACCAAAGAAAACATGGACGCTTACTGCGCAGAAATACGAAAAATCGAGAAGAATTTCCAAGGCTTAAAAATACATCATATACTACGGGGCTCAAACATCGTCGCTGATGTATTAGCTAAACTTGGCTCGAGATAGAGCAAAAGTGCCACCGGAGTCTTTGTCAAAGAACTAACTAAACCTTCAATCAAAAAACCTAGCGAGGCAGTAGATGAAAGCAAGATCGAACGAGCAAATCGACAATTAGCTCAAACAACTCGGTATGGATGCAAATATTCATAGACTACATCAAAGAAAAGAAGTTGCCGATAACAAAGCGTAAGCAACTCGGATCATCGGAAAGAAGCAAAAACTACGTCCCGATAGGAAACAATCTCTATAAAAAGAGCAAAGATCTTCGGGAGTACTACTGAAATGTGTCCCAAAGATCGAAGAAGAAAAAGAAATATTATTAGAAATACACTCTGGATGCTGTGGAAATCATGCATCCTCAAGAACACTAGTCGGAAAAGCATTCCAGTCTAGATTTTATTGGCCAACAGCGTTAAAAGACACCGAAGAACTAGTCAGACACTGCAAAAATTGCCAAATATTCGCAAGACAAGCCCACGTTCCAGCTCACAATTTAATATGTATTCCACCCGTATGGCCATTTTTATGCTGGGGGCATGATCAAGTCGGACCACTCAAGAAATCAAAAGAAGGATTCGAGTACATTTTTGTAGCAATCGATAAGTTTACCAAATGGATAGAATACAAACCTTTGGTAAAGTACAGTTCAGCCAAAGCATAGGAATTCATCCAAGAAATCATGCACAGATTTGGGATGCCAAACAGATTAATCACAGATCTAGGATCACCCTTTATAGCCAATGAATTCAAAAGTTGGGTCCAAGATTGTGGATTCAGCATAGATTACACTTCGATCGCTCATCCACAAGCAAACGGGCAAGTTGAGAGAGCCAACGGCCTCATCCTGGCAGGCTTAAAACCAAGATTATACGAAGATCTCAAAGATTATGGATCAAAATGGATAGACGAGCTACCAAAAGTAGTCTAGGGGCTAAGAACTCAAATAAGCAGAGCAACTGGCTACTCACCTTTCTTTTTAGTATACGGATCACAAGCCGTACTACCAGCAGATTTAATCTGGACATCCCCTAAAATCGAGCAATATAATGAAGGAGAAGTAGAGAAAACAAGAAGACTAGAATTGACAGCATGGAAGAAATCAGAATCAACGCAACACTGCAATCAGCAAGATATATGCAAGGATTAAGAAGACATTATGATAAAAGCATTCAACTAAGAAGCTTACAAGCCGGAGACCTGGTCCTCCAAAGAATTCAAAAACCAGATGGAAGACATAAACTTCTCAGTCCTTGGGAAGGTCCTTTTATAGTAGAAAAAGTAACAGGACCTGGGTCTTACGAGTTAATGACAGAAGATGGATCACCAATAAAGAACTCTTGGCACATCTCCCAATTACGACGATTCTTTGCATGACCAAAAACAAAAAGGCACTGTAATCTATACTACTTCTTTCAATAAAATTCCGTTCATCAAAGGAAATTTACAATATCCTAGCGTCTTCTCAGACCTAGATGAGAGCAAAAAAGATAGCTCGACCTATCCCGACTTCTAGATTACAAAACTCGGATGAGGACCCAGGGTCCGAACCATCCTAGCATCTTTTCTGACCTAGATGAGAGCAAAAGATAGCTCGACCTATCCCGACTTCTAGATTACAAAACTCGGATGAGGACCCACGGTCCGAACCATCCTAGCGTCTTTTCAGACCTAGATGAGAGCAAAAAAGATAGCTCGACCTATCCCGACTTCTAGATTACAGAACTTGGATGAGGACCCACGGTCCGAACCATCCTAATATCTTTTCAGACCTAGATGAGAGCAAAAGATAGCTCGACCTATCCCGACTTCTAGATTACAGAACTCGGATGATGACCCACGGTCCGAACCATTCTAGCGTCTTTTCAGAACTAGATGAGAGAAAAAAAAAGATAGCTGAACCTATCCCGACTTCTAGATTACAGAACTCGGATGAGGACCCATGGTCCGAACCATCCTAGCGTCTTTTCAGACCTAGATGAGAGCAAAAAAAAGCTCGACCAATCCTGACTTCTAGATTACAAAACTCGGATGAGGACCCACGGTCTGAACCATCCTAGCGTCTTTTCAGACCTAGATGAGAGCAAAAGATAGCTCGACCTATCCTGACTTCTAAATTACAGAACTCGGACGAGGACCTACGGTCTAAAAAATCCTAGCGTCTTCTCAAACACTAGATGAGAGCAAAAAGATAACTCAATCTACAAAGACTCATACGGAGATTCACGATCAAGATCATAAACAAAGGGCAAAGCAAAGAATATTCCTTCTTACAAAAGGCCTTAGAAAGGCACAAAACATCCCTACAATAAAGAAGTCTACTCTACTGTTGGCCACCACCACCACCCACAGGTGTAGCATCTATCTCTACAAGGTCTATAAATTGCTGGGCTAAACCCAAGACAGCGGCTTCAGCCTGTGAAAGGGCCTGCTCAGCTTCAGGGGTCTCCGCGCTATCCAAGATCCTCTCAAGAGGCACATTCGGATCAATCAACCGAATTCGCCCAAGACACCTTAGACACCGATTTGAATACCCTCTTTCACAAAGCCAATAACTCGGCTAGGCAGCAGGGGTAGGAATTGAACCCAGATCAGGCCAGCATCTTTAGGCTTCCTAAGCATGTCAGCAATCTTCCGAACGGAATTCCAAAGGGCTGACCATCTCTCCTCTAAAGCCTTCAGACGACCTGACAAGTCTTCCACCGATGCCTTGGCCTGCAAAAGATCTCGATCAGCACCACGCCTAATCAGCTGAGCTCTAGCAAGGACTTTTTCAGTATTTTCCTTTACCTTCTCTGACTCATTGCGGAAGGTCTTCACCTCAAGCTTCAAAGCTTCAGTCTCTTTAGAGTAGTTCTTCTTCAAAACTTCAAAACAAACAAGAAGAAGTTAGCAAAAAAACAAAATCGAAAAGACAAGCATAAAGAAGCATAAAAGTACCTTGAAAATCTCTATCAAGAATCTTCAGCTTCCTCGAAGAATCCTTCTTAGAATCAGCAGTAGCTGACATTTGCCACTCAGCCTTAGCAATCTGAGCCCTCAGACCAGTCTCTGATAACTGGCGCTCTTGGCGCTCCGCTTCAAGCTCAGACTTCAAAGAAGCCAGCTCCTCCAACAGCTTCCTTTGTGACTCAGTTGAGCCAAAAAAGAGATCGGATTCACCAACATAACTCTACAATCAGAAAGAAAATAAGTCCAAGCAACAAAAAGTACAAAGGAAAAATTCAAAACTCACCTGGAATTGTTGAGCAAAAGAATGAATAGAAGCCTGGACAGAGTTCCATCCAGACTCAAGTCCCCTAAGGCAAGAACTCAGATCAAACTCCGCCTCCAGCTCCTGCACCAACTTCATATCATGAACCATATCCCAAGGAGCAAAAGAAGGAGACAAAGGAGAAGAACATCCAACCCGAGGACGAGAAGAAGTCAGGGGCTCAGCAACAGGCAATTCCTCTCCCCCTAGGGTGGCAGCCACGGCAACTTCCACGACCGGAAGCATAGAAATCGTAGCCACAGAAGATGCAGCTACTACCTCCGCCGCCACAAGAGGCGACTCCACGGTAGGCTGAGAATCAGGCACAGAAAGTACCTGACCCGCAACCTCCACACTCACGGTCTTCTCGGAGTCAGAAGCCGGAGCCGAAGAGTCAACAGCAGTCGATCTAAAAGGATACAAAGCTAAGAAAAAAATACATAGGAAAGAAAAAAGAACTCAGAGAAAGGAACCCTTACCGAGGAGCACGCCAGAAAGCAAGAAGAGGCCGACAAGGCGGAGGCGGCATAACTTCATTCAGGCCCTCCAACAACTCGGCAGTAGGAGGAGGACCGGCAAGACTCCCAAACCTGGGGAAGAAGTAGAGGTTCCTCAGGGGCTACAAAGACAAAACCAAAAATCAAGAAACGGAAGAAAGACTACTCCAGATCCTAATAAGACAAAAAGTAGCCCATACCAAAGAAGAAGGGGAAAATCATCAATATCCTCAGTCTCATCCTCATATATATAAAAGGACTGCATTACCATCTACTAAGAAAGAAGAATCAAGACCACTCACACGAAAGAAAAAACATGGCAAAATAAAGAAATTTCTCACCTATCAGAATGTTACCTGAAGGTTGAGGAGAAGAAGAACGCGCCCTCTTCCACGCCACAGAAGAAGAAGCCCCACCAGCTGTAGACCTCTTCCCAACAGAGCGAGTAACTCGAGAGACAAGCACCGGCTGGTAAGGAACATACTGAAGAACTTGCTCCTTCTCAGAAACCCCTGGCAGAACAACCCGGCCATCAACCACTTTATGGCTAACAGCCGGAGGCTCCGGAAGAGGAGCAACCTCTCTACACTACTACACAAAATTTAATGGAGGCGGTCACTTTTGATTTTTGGAGGCGGGCAAGGGCAACCGCCTCCAGTTGAAGGTCACAGTTAACGGAGGATTAATGGAGGCGGTTATCCTGCCCGCCTCGATTAATTAAATAAAAAAACAAAAAAAAGGAAAAACGCGTGGATAGGCCCGGCAAGCCCATCCGTAGGCCCGCCGAGCCCATCCACATGCCATCGCCGGTGTTGCTGCACCCGCCACCACCAGGGAGGAGCTGAGCCTCGAGCCGCACGTTCGCCACTGGATCCCGCTACACCACCACCGGATTCGTGCCTCCAGGACCAGATCCACCACCGAAAGAGCACCAGTGGCCAGATCCGGCCACTACACAATCAGATCCGGTGGGTGGGGGACGAGGGCTGCCGTCTGAAGGAGAAGGCCGGCGCCGTCGCTGCCTAGGGGGGTGGTGGAGGTGCCGCCGCCGCAGAGGCCTCGCGGCCGCCGGGGATCGGAGAGGGGGGATCGGAGAGGGGAGGGAGAGGCGCCTCGGCGCCCCGGCGAGCCTCCGTCTCAGGCCGCTCCGCCGCCTTGAGCGCCGCAGCACGGCTTCCCCGGCTAGCGTGCAGCGCCAGCCGTCGGGTGTCGTCGTCGTGCCGCCCGGGAGCCACCGTCTTGCGGCCCAGGGTCATCTGCGCCGCCGTCGGGAGGTCGTCGTCGTGCAGCCAGGGGCCGCCCTTGCTAGCTCTTTGGGCGCCGCCGAGGGTGAGCCGCCCAGCGTGCGCCCGCCCGGGAGAGGAGAGAGGGGCGGCTTGTGCTTGAGATGAGGGGGAGGGAGCGGCCGAGTGAGGGCGAGGGAGCGGTGGGCGCGAGTGAGGGAGAGAGAGCGGCGCTGAGTGAGGGTGTGAGGGAGAGAAGAGAGAGGAGTAAAGAAAGGAAACCCTAACTCCCGTATTTATATCATAGACGGCTATTGGGCCTTGTTTGGCCTGTTGGGCCTCATTCTTTTCGAGACGGACAATATAAGGTGCCCGCCTCGGTAAATATATTTACAGAGACAGTTTCATTAAAATGACCGCCTCGGTAAATCGGTATTAACCGAGGCGGACATTTTAAATTGTCCATCTCGGTTAATCAATTTTACGAGACGGTTTTTTGCAACCGTCTCGGTTAATAAAAAAGCGTCCGCCTCAGTTAATAGATAGCATTAACCAAGGCGGTTAAAAATTGTGCCCGCCTCCGAGGCCTATTCTCAAGTGCCTCTAAAAGATTTTGTGTAGTAGTGCTATCAATAAAGAGAGATGCGTCAAAGATCAAACCCCCCCAAAAAGGCTACAGAGATACAAAAACTAGTCAGAAAAATCAAAAAAAGTACTCAGAACATACAACAAAGGAGGTAATACACTTACAGTAGGGGGTAGATGTAACACCTCAGTGTTTAAGCATGCATTAGGCCATAATTAATTAACCCTAATCATTCATCAGCATGACATAAGCATCATCAAGCATTTAATCCCTAAATGCATTTATCATTTTATGTGTTGCATTTGTTTGATTAATAATTGCTTGATCAATTGTTTAGTTAATCAATTATCTTGCAAATGACTTGATCAAGGTTGGATCCATTGCCCAGCATTTTGAAATGATTTGTCAAAATTTTATTGCAAAAAGTTTTAAAGCATTTTGGAGCAAAAATAAATTTAGATGGAAAATCCCTTTTTATACCCTCCAATCAAAATGAATTTGTAATTCAAAATCTGTTTTGATTTGGAGCTTGACCCTTAAATGAAAGTTGTTCAGTTTTTAATTATCTACAACTTTTATTTTTGGGCCATCTCATGAAAAAGCATGCAAAATGGTCAAAAGTGGAATTTTGGTCGGGTTCGGTTTGAATTCAAATTTCAAAAAAAAAAAAAACCTTACCATAAAGCAAACGGGCGGCGGCCCGAAAGCGGCCCACCGGCGGCCCGCCCCGTTCCCGCCCACCGGCTGCCGCCGCCCGTGGCCGACGCGCCGAGGCAGCGCTTCGCCACGCCGCCCCCGCCGCCGCTGCGCTGCCCGCCGCGCGTGGCCGGGCGAAGCTCGGCAAGCGGGCCCCACGCCGGCCGCTTCACCCCCGCCCGCGCCGAAGTGGAAAGCCTCGGCCGTCCATTTCGCTCGCTCGCTCGTCACTCGCCACGCTCTCTACCTCGCACGCCCCGGTAGCGGCCAGGCGCCGTGACGCGCTCCGCCGTCGCCCGCCGCCGCTCCGCCGCCGGAGCACCCACGCCCGCCAAAACCCGCCACGAGCCGCCTCGCCCTCCTCCACACCGCCCTCCACCCGTTGCGCCCACCGAAGCGGAGGTGAGGGCGCGTTGCGCCAGGTTCTGGCCGTCCGCCATGGCGGGCTCGGGCTTCTCTCAGCCGCCCGCGTCGTCGCCTCCCCGATCCCTCCTTTTCTCTCTCTGGCGCGCGCAGGCCGCCCGGACCTCGAATCGAGCACCCGGCCACGCTCGATGCGGGCAATGCGCGTAGCGGCCGCCCGCGATTGCTCACCGGAGCTTCCCTCCGCCGCCGTGCCGCCGTGCCGCGGCCGAGGACCTCCACAATCAAGCGCCCAAACCCTAGGATTAGCTCCGCATTGCGCTCAAGCGCGGCGCGCTCCTCACCGAGCCAACCGTGCGCCGGAGACGGCCACCAAGGCCTCCATGCCGAGCCGCCGTGCCCGCCATCACCGCCGCCGAGTAGCTAGGGTTCGTCGCGGCCTTGCGCCAAAGCGTGTCACCCGGGTGCGCCTCGTCGCCGCCTGAGCACGCCGGTGCACTTGGTTGCGGCGGTGGGCTCGCCGCCGGCGAAGCTAAGCGCCGAGCACCGGCCCCCTCGCTCGGCCGACTGGCCGGTGGGCCCGTGGACCGCAGGGTCCCGCAGCGCCAGTGACCCATGGTCCACTGGACCGGGTCTACGCAGCCCAGGGCTCGGCCCTTTTTCCTTTTATTGTTTTCCTAAAAATGAGTTTAAACACTTTTGATTTTATTGCTGGTGCAAATGGAATCCAAATTGAGTGAGACTTGTTTTGTTAGACTTCTACTGTGTAGATCTACTTATTAAAAAAATATGAGATGTGATTTTTGTGGTACTTTACTGTACAGTTTTATTTAATTGCCTAAATAGCTGAAAATTGAGTAAATGCATAATAAATTGTAGAATGCTCTGAAAAAATGTGATTCTTGTTTTGTTAGATTCTATTTGAGATGTAGTTTCTAGGAAAAATATGTTTCATGCAGTTACTGTACAAAAATATTGGAATATGATTTAATTTTATTTCTGGGCTGATTCTTGTATGATTTTTGATAAATTAATTATAAGGAATTATGGCCTGGTAATTTTTGGTGACTGCTCTTGTGCTAAGAAGTTCTAGATAAAAATATAAAATCTGTTGTTTGACACCTTTCATAGTGCAAAGTTATTAAATGTGCATTTCTGTCCTGCTGTTTAATCTTTTTGTGTAGACTGTTGTACTTGATGTATTGTCATGAAAATTTTATCATGGCCTTGTTATAGCATGAAGTAGCTTCTGTAATTTTTGTAGATTTTTCTGGACTGTTTATACATAGGTCACAGTTCAAGCTTGTTTATTCACATGAAATGATAAGCATTGGAATTAAATGATTTATGAGTTCTATATTACTTCTTGTGCACTTTTAATTATGTTATGCTTGCTGGTCATGTAATACAGTACCATAACTGAAATGTGATGTTGGCTATGAATAGTAGTACTTCTTTTTATTCATGTGATATGTGTATGTGTGTGTGCCTACACACCACTCTTCTTTATGCACTTCTCTAAGTGTTTAGAGAAGAGGTATGCACATACTCAGTAAATGAGTTAAGTTGTTAGTAGAGAGGAGATATGCACCTACTCTGTCAAATAATCTGTTAATCATCTTCATTCATGAGCGTCATACGTGTATGCATCCACTGTACTTATGCATGTGCATCGCATCATACAGGTTCGCAGGAGGACCTCCCGTATTCGGAGACCGAGCAGGATCATCCGGAGGGGCCTCAGCCGGAGGTTCCACAAGAAGAAGGCGGAGAAGAGCTGCCTGAGTGTCCTAACCGCCACGCGTCGGACTTCGAGCAAGGCAAGCACCGGAGCATCTACTTACCTATGCTTTCTAACAGTCTAATTATGATTTATGATTATTGCATTAAGTATAGGAGTTGTGTGAAACCGTTGATGCATTATATCCTCGCTTTACCATTGATTATCCCACCTTGATATACCCCGCTAGTCTAGGGCGAGTATTATGCTTAGCTTGCTTAGACGGTAGAAGTCGGGTGATTTTACGTCATCCGCGAGTATAGGTGGTTACTTGTGATTGATGAAAAGCTTATGTTGATATCATCGGTTGATGGTTATGGTCGTGATAAATGGAGACCTGGACGGAGTCTTGTGGGGTTGTTGGACCATAGTGATTCCGTCTGCAGTGTCGATTAAGGACCGCACCGTTGTTGTACCCCAAGTCATATTGAACGCATGCCTCATACTTAGCTGGGCCGGATAAGCACTTCCGACCGCGAAGCCTAACACTATCCGGGCCGGTTCTCGATCCGTTCGCACCGTATTGGAGATGGATGGGGACCACGGGGCGCGAAGAGTAAGTCCGAGGTCCAAAGATGGCTGGCTAAGGCGATCGGGCGGTCCCCAGGTACGGTGGTTCTATGCGAGTCCGCGTACTTGTTTTTTTGGATACGTGCCACGGGCGACACATAGCTCACTTCGGCGTGAGTGTGGTTTGTATGAGGAATACCCCGAGCTCAGTAGTAATCGATTCGAATCGCCATCGTTCTGGGACGAAGAACACTTTGACTTGAGCCGCAACATCGTAGTAATGATTATGGAATGTGGTTAATGATGATGATGGGTTAAGCTAATGAATACGTTTATGGTTACTACTTGATTGCTTAATCATGATTAATAGTACTTTAATGATGCATAGTGTAGTTGCTCACCTAGCATAAATAGGAATGATTAAGCCGAGCAATCACTTTAAATGTTACTACCGCTTTTCCGCAAAAAGAGTCAAGCTATCCCCCTGATAAAGCCCGTCATACTCCTTGGAGTCTTTTACTTTTGAGTCGGTCGGGTAAGTCTAGCCGAGTACCTTCTCGTACTCGGGGTTTTTCCCCGCTTGTTGTTTGTGCGAGATGGCCATACCTACCACGGGTATTGCGAAACCTTGCTTATATCCAATGGATTAAGCACCAAAGGGCTATGGTCGTTCTTACTACTCTTCCCACTTGCTTTTGTGGATTGATCATCGGTGGCACTATATTAAACCTAAGTTTGTGTGTGTGGGTTGAGTTACTAAAACTATTTGTTTCATTTGTTGGATTTGAAGAACTTGGTTTGTAATAACTTTATTTCCGCACTCGATGTTGTCGAACTATTTGTGAAATGTTGTAACGTGTGAATGGCAACGCTAAACTTGTACGATCTTGGTTGATGATGTTTGGTTTGAAATCCTTCGAGATTTCCGGACTACCGGGTTTATAACGGCTTAAGTGTGACAATTGCTTGCTTAGCGAGTGATTTTTTACTTATGCTTTTATAAATTGGTCGGTTCTATTACAGCTGGCATCAGAGCAAGGTTTAGCGATTACTGTTCACATGTCTATTTAAAACAAAGGATTTTGGTTTCAAAACTGGATTTCAACTTATAGATCTATAAGTCTTTTGAGAAAATTCGTTTGCAAAACTAAGAGTGTGCCAGTGGTCATATCCTTTATGCCCAAATAAGGACTCTAGGTGGCTATTTAAGTACTAACTTGGGGGCTTGCATCATATTTTATTTTTACTTTGTGCCCATGCAAAGAAGGTAATTGTATGGGTGCCATTCGCTTGGATGGTAATGTATGGTTCAAATGCCTCTACGCTTCGTAAGTGGGAGTTGTGAGAGCATGGTTGTCCAACCGGCAATCTAGGGGAGTGCTAGTGTGATACCGGAAGTACTTACATGTCAAAACCATGTACTTACCAAGGTGTTTAATTGTGGGTTGTGCCGTCTGTTGAGACGATGCCGTCTTTGGACGAGGATCGGGTAGTTGTGCTACATGTGCGTGTATTTGGGAATGCACGTGCGTGTGAATGCTTAATCTTTACTTTACGCAATGCATTTATTCATACTTTGTTGGGATGGGCTGAAGTGGATTTTCTGCAGTACATAACAGCGATTCGTGTAGAAACGACTAGTTATACGCTATGAGAGAACGTTGTATGCCACCGTATATCCGCTAGAATTATTTTTGCTAAGTTTGTGAGAACGTAAGATACGTGCATACATCATGTTTGTTCATCTCATGTCATTACATTTACCTTCCCTTATAAATTGATTACTTCGCCCATTAAAAATTTGGTTAATTAATAACTTGTCTCACCGGGATAAATTTCTGACAGATGGCTCGCACTAAGCAAACCGCACGCAAGTCCACCGGGGGCAGGGCACCTCGCCGTCAGCTTGCACCACGCACTGTGATCAGGGAGGATCACTTTCTTGAGGAGTTTGGCATGCCCACGCTTCTCTGGAGGGTGCTAGGTCACGCCGGGATACGCCGAGGAGCAAGCGGCCCGTCTACTCCCTCGGTTACAGAGGAGCCACGTCGTGGAGACGACTTGGTTGCTTTGTGGAGATCACTTTCCCTCCACTCCACCCGGACTCGAGTGGGACGGGTGGCGCGTCCCGTGCCACCGGTGTCACAAAGACAGATGGGGCTAGCGAGCCGCATTCCATGTGCTCCGCCCCATCATGGAGCGCTTTCCTCCGAGCCCGACAACGGCTTTGGCGGGGACTTTTCCTAGGGATGATCCTCAAGACACTTGTTTGGGGAGCAGTCCCCTAGCCGTGCACGTTGGCCGAGTTGACGAGATTGATGGCGGTGATAACACGGCTATGAGTTCCATGTATGCCATGATGCAGGCATACGATGCCACCAAGCAACAATGTACAAGCCGAAAGGACTGGAACAAGGATTTGTGGAAGAAGGGAAAAGAAGAGAAGAAGAGACACTCGGACCAAATCCGAGACCCGAGGGACCAGCTGAACATTATGTCATAGCTACCGGGAGGAAGCCGAGGCGGATGTGAGAGAGGTCACTAGGGAGCTCGCCACCTTGCGCGCACGGGTTGCACGCTATGAGCAGTATGAGAGGAACGCCGATAGGATGATGGCGCAGCTAGTCACAGAGAGGAATGAAGCCCGGAACGATGCCCATCAGCTGGGGCACTGGCTCTTTGACCGCGAAAGCGAAGACATTGACCAGTTGCACGAGGACTACCACGTGCTATACAACCAGGTTTCATGGTCACCATGCGCCTGGAGCTGCCGAGATGGAGCCGGGAGTCATCGACCCCGATGGTGGCGAGGAGGACGCTGACCTTCCACCTGCACCCGAGCCTGCACCCGACGACGACGTTGTTCTGGCTGCTGAGTCCGACGTCGGTAGCGAGCACGAGTAGACTAGTAGTCTCTTCGCTAGCCGTAGTGGTGCTTTAGTCTCTTTTGTTGTTGTCTTGTAACCCTTATGAGATGTGACTCATGTGTGTTGGATCGTCATGTGTTGTGGTGCTATCTCGAACGCCTAAAGTCCAAAGGTATGTATGCCGGGCAATTTTGGATGTTGTATGCCCTGGATGATGCTTTTAATCAGTAATCTAATTAGTGATGTTATGGATTGTGGACTTGAATCTTTATGCCTGTGTATTGTTGAATGAATTCATTTTCTTCCAATGATGCATTGGCATGATTATTACATTGCTTACAATGTTGTAACATCACCTAATAATTACTTGATGCTGAAATATGCAGATGGTTGGGACTCGCCGCACCGTGAGTGGCTCCTTGGTTGGAGATGGATCCAGCCAAGGCGAAGACAATGGAAATGGTAATGGAGGTAACGGGAACAATGGTGGAAACGGTGGGAATGGAGGAGATGGAGGCAATGATGGAAACGCCGGGGGGTAACCTACCACCACCACCTCCTCCACCATTGACAATGAGCAACTTTTTTCAACAGGTTCCTTGGCGGTCGGCGCAACATGGAGGCCGTATTACGTGACATTGCAGCGAACACCGGTCCGCGGAGGCCACCGTGACCGTCCCGTCAACCAGTACAGTACCTTCAAGGACTTTCTGGACACTGATCCGCCTAAGTTCTTGCAAGCTAAAGAACCACTTGAAGCTCTTGAGTGGATCAACACCATGGAAGACAAGTTTCGTCTGCTCCGCATGACCGAGTCATTAAAGGTTGAATATGGGGCACATCAGCTGCAGGGGCCGGCTGGAATTTGGTGGTCCCACCAGCGCACCACTTTCCCGCCGAATGCTCCCATCACACAGGCACGCTTTACTCGGATGTTTCAGTAGCACCTATGTTCCGCCAGTTTGATGGCTATGAAAGTGTCGAGTTCATGAAGCTCACTCAAGGCAATAAGAGCATGAATGAATACCGCAAGAGTTCAACAACCCATCACGCTATGCTCCATCATATGTGTACACCAAGAAAAGAAGATAGCTAGCTTCAAGAGGGGCCTCAATACCAAGATGGCCAAGACCATGGGTATTAGTTCAAGGGCTACTTTCAACGAGTTTATCGCTGATTTGCTTGACTCAAGAGAACAACAACAATCTACATGCTACTTCCAAGAACCGCAAGAGAAGCTTTGAGGAAGGATCTTCTCGATCTGAGCCTCCAATGGCTAATCGTCCGCATGCAGCCCTCCATTTCGAGTTCGAGGTTCCGTGCACCCGCTCCAAAGAGGAATGCTCCACCACCTCCGAAAGAATCGGAGGGGTTATCGCCCACGCACCTCAAGCTCAAGCCAAGATCGGGGGTTCCACGGCAGCTGCTCCCGCCGTGAGAGGCCCATGCTTCAACCGCAATCGATGGGTCACTTTGCCAAGGCATCGTCCATATCCGAAGAAGCGCATTTACCTATCCTCGCCCGTGCACGCCACACCACCGTGGACTAGATTCCCAAGGGAGAACCAGTCACTGCGGGTACGTTTCTTGTCAACAATTATCCTGCAGTTGTTTTATTTGATTCTGGATCATCGCATTCTTTTATGAGTCAAGCATATGCACGATCGCATGAATTAGAACTTAAGCAATTAGATTATGGGTACCGCATCGCCCCACGGGTGCCGATGTCCTATCTAATCGGATGCTTGAGCATGCAACTTTTGAAATTGGAGATAAAACATATAGGGTTAATTTGGTGGTATTACCTCGGCTTAACTATGGATGTGATCTTGGGGATGAATTGGATGAAAGATAAGCAAGTTGTGATTGATACTGGGAATAGAACAATTACTCTCACGGATCCTTCAGGGTAAGGACACTTTCCAAGTGTTATTGCCTCGAGTTGCGCATACATGACCAAGTTGACCTATGCTATCCGAGCCTCCGCTCTTTTCTCGAGATTCCCGTGGTTTGTGAGTTTCCCCCGATGTTTTTCCCCGAAGATTTACCCGGGCTACTTGCCTGAGAGACATTGAGTTTGCAATTGATCTAGTGCCCGGTACAGCTCCGATATGCAAGAGACCTTATCGTATGCCTCCCAATGAGCTAGCGAGTTGAAGAAACAAATTGTATGAGCCGAAGAAGTTGGGTTTCATCGGGCCAAGTACTTCTGAATGGGGTTGTCCAGCTTTGTTTGTGAAGAAGAAAAATCATTCCTTGAGGCTATGTGTTGATTATCGGCCGCTCAATACCGTAACAATCAAGAACAAATACCCTCTGCCGAGAATTGATATTCTGTTTGATCGGTTGTCTAAAGCAAAAGTGTTTTCCAAGATTGACTTGAGATCGGGGTATCATCAAATCAAGATTCGTCCTAAGATGTGCATAAGACTGCTTTCGTCACTAGGTACGGGTTGTATGAGTATCTCGTTATGTCTTTTGGCTTGACGAATGCTCCTCGCATACTTTATATATCTTACGAATTCAGTCTTTATGCCAGAATTGGATAAGTTTATGATTGTATTTTTAGATGATATTCTGGTTTACTCTACGAATGAAGAAGAGCATGCCCAAAGATTTGAGAGTTGTGCTCACTGGACTTAGAGAGCATAAGCTGTATGCCAAGTTTAAAAAGTGCGAGTTTTGGCTGAAGGAAGTTGCTTTCCTTGGTCACATCATATCCGAGAATGGTATTTCAGTTAACCTGCACAAAGTACAAGAGGTCATGGATTGGCAACCGCCCACGCCTCGTGCATGAAGTTCGGAGTTTTCTTGGAATGGCGGGGGTATTATCGCCGTTTCATTCCGATTTCTCTAACATTGCTAAGCCAATGACGAGTCTCTACAAAAAAGAACACAAGTTTGTCTGCAGACGAGAGGCATGTGAGGCGACTTTTCGCACCTTGCGAGAGTTGCTAACCATCGCTCTGTCTTTGGCACAACCCAGACATCGAGAAGCCGCTTTGATGTGTACTGTGATGCATCGAAGACCGGTTTGGGGTTGTGTGCCGATGCAAGAAGGCCGAGTGATTGCTTATGCTTCACGTCAGTTGAGGAAGCATGAAGTCAACTATCCCACGCATGATTTAGAGTTAGCTGCAGTTGTGCATGCTTTGAAGATATGGAGACATTATCTGTTGGGAAATGCGTGCCATATATACACCGATCACAAAAGTCTCAAGTACATCTTTACCCAACCCGAACTCAACATGAGGCAAATAAGATGGTTAGAGTTGATCAAGGACTACGACTTGACAAAGGCACTATCACCCTGGAAGGCAAACGTAGTTGCGGATGCTTTGAGTCGCAAGTTACATCATCATCTTTGTGAAGCCGTTGATTGAAGAGAAGTTCAATCTCGATGCATCCTGCAGATCCCGCATGATATCCAAGTTCGATGTTCTCTCGACCAACGGATCATCGAAGGCCAAAAGACAGATCCTCGGCATCTACCACCTCAAAGAAAGAATGAAGAAGGAATCAATTCCGCATTTCAGATTGGATGACAATGGTATACTTTGGTTCGACACTCGCCTTGTCGTGTCAAAGGATCGAGAACTCAAGAACAAGATAATGGATGAGGCTCACCTTTCCAAGTTATCCATTCACCCCGAAGTAACAAGATGTATCATGATCCGAGACCTCGATATTGGTGGACGAAGATGAAGAAAGAGATAGCAAAGATATGTGGCTCGATGCGATACTTGTTGTCGTGTCAAGGCCATTCACATGAAGCCGGCGGGTTTTTGTGAAACCTCTACCGCCTCTGCTTGGAAGTGGGATGATATCGATATGGATTTCATCACAGGTTTGCCAACTACACAAAAAGGAAATGATTCAATCTAGGTAATCGTTGATCGATTAACCAAGTCGACTCACTTCTTACCCGTCAAGACAACCTACGCACCACCTCAATATGCTGACCTCTACATTGAAGAGATTGTCCGCTTGCATGGGGTACCCAAGACCATCGTATCGATAGAGGGTCGCAGTTCACCGCTCATTTCGGACCCGTCTTGCATGAAGGAATGGGTACTAAGTTGCCGCACAAAGACCGCTTATCATCCTCGGACTTCGTGTCGATCCGAAAGACTTAATCAAGTTCTTGAAGATATGTTGAGAGCGTGTGTGCTATCTCGCTAAGGGTTCATGGGAATCTTGGCTACCTTTGGCCGAAGTTCTCCTACAACAACAACAGCTTATCAAGAAAGTATCAAGATGGCACCGTTTGAAGCTTTGTACGGCGTAAAGTGTAGAACTCCGTTGAATGGGTAGAAGCGGGAGAAAGAAGATACTATGGTATTGACTTTGTTCCCGAAGTCAAGAGAAGGTTCGAACCATCCAAGAGCATATGAAAGCCGCACAAATCCCGACAAAAAGAGTTATGCCGACAATCGAAGAAGATCTTTGATGTTTGAAGTAGGTGACTATGTCTACCTCGAGTTTCACCGATAAAGGGTACATAAAGATTTGGAGCCAAGAGGAAGCTTGCACCAAGATATGTAGGTCCGCACAAGATTCTCGAAAGAAGAGGTGAAGTTGCTTACAAGTTGCGCTTGCCCGAGTCTATGAGTTCTATCTTTCCGATCTTTCACGCCTCTCAATTGAAGAAGTGTTTGCGTGTGCCCGAAGAAAGAGTTGATGAGCAAGATTTGAAGCTAGCAAAATGATCCGGTATATAAAGAAGAACCCGTGAGAATTGTTGATAGCAAGGAAAGAGTTACTCGAAATCGGTTGGTGCGTACTTACAAGGTTGTGTGGAGCTTCCATGATGATAGAGATGCATCATGGGAAACCGAGGATTACCCGAAAAGAAGTTTATCCCGAATTCCATAAAACCTGTTAGTAAACCCAAATCTCGGGACGAGATTTCTTTAAGGGGGTAGGGTCTGTAACACCTCGGTGTTTAAGCATGCATTAGGCCATAATTAATTAACCCTAATCATTCATCAAGATGACATAAGCATCATCAAGCATTTAATCCCTAAATGCATTTATCATTTTATGTGTTGCATTCGTTTGATTAATTAATTGCTTGATCAATTGTTTAGTTAATCAATTATCTTGCAAATGACTTGATCAAGGTTGGATCCATTGCCCAGCATTTTGAAATGATTTGTCAAAATTTTATTGCAAAAAGTTTTAAAGCATTTTGGAGCAAAAATAAATTTAGATGGAAAATCCCTTTTTATACCCTCCAATCAAAATGAATTTGTAATTTAAAATCTGTTTTGATTTGGAGCTTGACCCTTAAATGAAAGTTGTTCAGTTTTTAATTATCTACAACTTTTATTTTTGGGCCATCTCATGAAAAAAGCTTGCAAAATGGTCAAAAAGTGGAATTTTGGTCGGGTTCAGTTTGAATTCAAATTTCAAAAAAAAAAAAAAACCTTACCGCAAACGAACAGCCGAAAGCGGCCCACGACGGCCCGCGGCCTCGCTCCACCCAGCCAAGGCTGCCGCCGCCGCTGCTGGCCGACCGCTTCCAGACGCGCGCCACGCGCCCATGCGCCGCCGCCGTGCCGGCCGCATGGCCGGGCGAAGCTCGGGCAAGCGGGCCCCACGCCGGCCGCTTCACCCAGCGCCCCGCGCCCGAAGTGGAAAGCCTCGCCGCCCATTTCTTCGCCGCTGCTCACTACCCTCGCTCTCGCCGTCGCTCGCCATTACAAGCAGCCGAGCCGCCTGACGCTCGGCGTCGCCGCCGCGCTCCGCTAGTTGAGCACTCACGCCCAGCCAAACCCGCCACCAGCCGCCTCGCCCTCTCCACACCGCCCTTTCCACCCGCTCGCCAACCGAGCGAGAGGTGGCAGCGGGTGCATTGCGCCGGGTCTGACTGTCCGCCATGGCCGGAGTTCGGGCTCTCGCGCCCGCGCTGGCGTCGCCGCCTCCCCCCATCCCTCCCTTTCTCTCTGCAAGCGCCAGAAGCCGCCGGACCTCGAATCGAGCACAGCCACGCTCGGTCTAGGCAATGCGCGCGTGGCGGCCGCCCGCGCGGTTGCTCGCGGAAGCTTCCCTCCGCCCGCAGCCGCCATGCACGCGGCCGGGGACCTCAGCCGCTTAATCAAGCACCCAAACCCTAGGATTAGCTCCGCATTGGGCGCCAGCGCCGCGGTGCGCTCCTCACCGGAGCTAACCGCGCCGGAGACGGCCACCGCACCTCCATGCCGAGCCGCCGCCGTGCCGCCATCACCGCCGCCGAGTAGCTAGGGTTCGCCGCGGCCTTGGCGCCAAGCGTGTCACCGGGTGCGCCTGCCGCCTCGAAAGCACGCCGGTGCACTTGGTTGCGCCGGTGGGCTCGCCCGCCCGGCGAAGCTAAGCGCCGCCGCACACCCGCCCTGCTCGCCGACCGGCCGGTGGGCCCGTGGACCACGGGGTCCAGCGCCAGTGACCCATGGTCCACTGACCGGTCTACGCAGCCCGGGGCTCGGCCCTTTTTCCTTTTATTGTTTTCCGTAAAATGAGTTTAAACACTTTTTGATTTTATTGCTGGTGCAAATGGAATCCAAATTGAGTGAGACTTGTTTTGTTAGACTTCTAATGTGTAGATCTACTTATTAAAAATATGAGATGTGATTTTTGTGGTACTTTACTGTACAGTTTTATTTAATTGCCTAAATAGCTGAAAAAACCGCGTAAATGCATAATAAATTGTAGATTGCTCTGAAAAATGTGATTCTTGTTTTGTTAGATTCTATTTGAGATGTAGTTTCTGGAAAAAATATGTTTCATGCAGTTACTGTACAAAAATATTGGAATATGATTTAATTTTATTTCTGGGCTGATTCTTGTATGATTTTTGATAAATTAATTATAAGGAATTATGGCCTGGTAATTTTTGGTGACTGCTCTTGTGCTAAGAAGTTCTAGATAAAAATATGAAATCTGTTGTTTGACACTTTTCATAGTGCAAAGTTATTAAATGTGCATTTCTGTCCTGCTGTTTAATCTTTTTGTGTAGACTGTTGTACTTGATGTATTGTCATGAAAATTTTATCATGGCCTTGTTATAGTATGAGGTAGCTTCTGTAATTTTTGTAGATTTTTCTGGACTGTTTATATATAGGTCACAGTTCAAGCTTGTTTATTCACATGAAATGATAAGCATTGGAATTAAATGATTTATGAGTTCTATATTACTTCTTGTGCACTTTTAATTATGTTATGCTTGCTGGTCATGTAATACAGTACCATAACTGAAATGTGATGTTGGCTATGAATAGTAGTACTTCTCTTTATTCATGTGATATGTGTATGTGTGTGTGTGCCTACACACCACTCTTCTTTATGCACTTCTCTAAGTGTTTAGAGAAGAGGTATGCACATACTCAGTAAATGAGTTAAGTTGTTAGTAGAGAGGAGATATGCACCTACTCACAAATAAATAATGTTAATCATCTTCATTCATGAGCATCATACGTGTATGCATCCACTGTACTTATGCATGTGCATCGCATCATACAGGTTCGCGGGAGGACCTCCCGTATTCGGAGACCGAAAGCAGGATCATCCGGAGGGGCCTCACCGGAGGTTCCACAAGAAGAAGGCGGAGAAGAGCTGCCCGAGTGTCCTAACCGCCACGCGTCGGGACTTCGAGCAAGGCAAGCACCGGAGCATCTACTTACCTATGATTTCTAACAAATTTAATTATGATTTATGATTATTGCATTAAGTATAGGAGTTGTGTGAAACCGTTGATGCATTATATCCTCGCTTTACCATTGATTATCCCACCTTGATATACCCCCGCTAGTCTAGGGCGAGTATTATGCTTAGCTTGCTTAGACGGTAGAAGTCGGGTGATTTCCATCCGCGAGTATAGGTGGTTACTTGTGATTGATGAAAAGCTTATGTTGATATCATCTGGTTGATGGTTATGGTCGTGATAAATGGAGACCGGACGGAGTCTTGTGGGGTTGTTGGACCATAGTGATTCCGTCTGCGTCGATTAAGGACCGCACTGCTTGTTGTACCCCAAGTCATATTGAACGCATGCCTCATACTTAGCTGGCCGGATAAGCACTTCCGACCGCGAAGCCTAACACTATCCGGGGCGGTTCTCGATCCGTTCGCACCGTATTGAGATGGATGGGGGACCACAGGGGCGCCAAGAGTAAGTCCGAGGTCCAAAGATGGCTGGCTAAGGCAGTCGGGCGGTCCCCCCGGGTACGGTGGTTCTATGCGAGTCCGCGTACTTGTTTTTTTCTCGGATACGTGCCACGGCGACACTGTAGCTCACTTCGCGGCGTGAGTGTGGTTTGTATGAGGAATACCCCCTGAGCTCAGTAGTAATCGATTCGAATCGCCATCGTTCCTGGACAGTGAACACTTTGACTTGAGCTGCAACATCGTAGTAATGATTATGGAATGTGGTTAATGATGATGATGGGTTAAGCTAATGAATACGTTTATGGTTACTACTTGATTGCTTAATCATGATTAATAGTACTTTAATGATGCATAGTGTAGTTGCTCACCTAGCATAAATAGGAATGATTAAGCTGAGCAATCACTTTAAATGTTACTACCGCTTTTCCGCAAAAGAGTCAAGCTATCCCCTGATAAAGCCTGTCATACTCCTTGGAGTCTTTTACTTTTGAGTCAGTCGGGTAAGTCTAGCTGAGTACCTTCTCGTACTCAGGGTTTTTCCCGCTTGTTGTTTGTGCAGATGGCCATACCTACCACGGGTATTGCGAAACCTGCTTATATCCAAAGGGATTAAGCACCAAAGGGCTATGGTCGTTCTTACTACTCTTCCCACTTGCTTTTGTGGATTGATCATCGGTGGCACTATATTAAACCTAAGTTTGTGTGTGTGGGTTGAGTTACTAAAACTATTTGTTTCCGCTGTTGGATTTGAAGAACTTGGTTTGTAATAACTTTATTTCCGCACTCTGATGTTGTCGAACTATTTGTGAAATGTTGTAACGTGTGAATGGCAACGCTAAACTTGTACGATCTTGGTTGATGATGTTTGGTTTGAAATCCTTCGAGATTTCCGGACTACCGGGTTTATAACGGCTTAAGTTTGACAATTGCTTGCTTAGCGAGTGATTTTTCACTTATGCTTTTATAAATTGGTCGGTTCCGTTACGATGAGATTGGCAGCAGAATACTCAAAACCAATCATCGGGACCACCGTGGCCCCCTTCAAAATCTTCTTGAGGCGCAGAAGCACCTCAACATCGGACAACTCGGTAGTGGCCACCATCCGAGATAGATCTTCGGCGCCAGAGTACTCGAAGCCAAGATGCTCCTGAGCCTTCAAAGGCTGTACTCGGCGGTGAAGATAACTAGCCACTATAGTAAAGCCTGACAAGCCGTTCTGCTCCAGGTAGCTAATCCTATTGAAGAGCGGCTGAAGCAGCAACAACTCGGCAGCGCTAAGCTGCACCTTCTCCCACCGATCATTAGGAACAGGCGGGACTCCAGAGTAGGTCTCAAGAGCTAGGCCGGCGTCACCACCGCTAAGATTCCCAGCATAAAACCACTCGGAACGCCAGTCCTTCACGGACTCAACAAGATCATACTCAAAAAAGTGGCTCGACTTACGCCCCTGCCGAAATTGAATCCCACATCCACCAAGGGTGTGGAGGGAATCTGAGCGGGGCTGCGGCTTAAGACGGAAAAGAAAGCGGAACAGATTCAAAGAAAGGCGAGATACCAAGGAAAGTTTCACAGAAGTGAACAAAAATAAAAAGATGAAGGATTCCAGTCGGAGTGAGATCATGGAGAGAGATACAGAAGTAGCGAAGAAAATTGTGAAGAAAAGTACACGCCGGAAGACAAAGCCCGGCGCGAACAAAAGAAACAAAAAGCACAATTTCCCCGGGACGAGGGACACGAACGCGATGCTCACCAGGAACAGACCAGCCAGCCAAATCCTTGGACTGGATAATCCCCCACTCCTCCAACTCGACCAAATGCCTCTCCTAGGTAGTCGGAGCAGGGAACGACTTCGCGGTTGTCTTCATCGCAAAGAAACTCGGGATTCAAAGAACTCGTCGACTTCTTCCTCAAGTACAAGGCTTCTCAAAGAACCCTCGCTTGCTCGCAGCTTTTCTTCCTCCCCATACAACGACCAAGCAACAAGAAGCTGAATGGAAGGCGTGCGGCAAGAACAAGCAGCAAGAACAGATTGAGGATTTTTTCTAGGGTTTCAAGATGCGGAAGCAAGGTAAAGAAGGAGAACGGTCACCCTGACCACTAATTTATAAGCTAATGAAGGGCCCGGCTATAAAAGCCCATTTAACAAAGCAACAGTAAAAAGGCCAACAGATACATGACGTAATAATAGGAAAGGCCCAGTAAACCCCCCAAAATCCGGAATAACGGTCATAATCCCGTTATTTGCCAACGGTAAAATTCAACACCGTTAACAGAGAGAAGATGACAAAGGCCCCGATGCAAACGAAGCCAGAACTACAAAACAAATCAGCATGAAGACAGACAACCAGCTTTCTAGCTAAAACAAGTCAGCATGAAGGCAGACAACCAGCTTTCCAAACAAAATAAGTTAGCACGAAGGCAGACAACCAGCTTTTCAACTAAAACAAATCAAAGACGAAGGCGTATAACCAAAGATTCTAAACTTAAACAACTCGGACTCGGATAGAAACTTATATTCCCATCTGAACTTATAAGATACAAGGATACAAGCCTTACAAAACCCATCGAATTCATAAGAAAATCAAAGCAACGGCTACAAGGAACCCTATAGAATTCTGCCATAAAAAACAACTACGCAGAACCCTAGACAACCAAGGTGATAACCGTTGCCAAGCAGATCCAAAGCAACCTAGATACACTAACACAGTGCATCTAAGATTTGCCATCAGTAGCACTGGATTATCAAGCATCACATCAGACCTCTCCAGCCACAAGTTGAATCGGACCCAATATGAACAAGACAGCTCCAGTTCTGTGTCGGCCGGCTCCTGATCTACACCGGACAGCTAAAGGTCCGTGTGGATCGGCAATCTTACTGCACAGGACAGATGTCTGGCAGAGTAGAAAAGAAGAACTGAGACTGCAAAATGACCCAGTACAGGGCACATCTCAAGACTTCTTCTACCTACCAGAACGAGCCCCCAATCACAATGCTACCGTGGGACTAGTCTGTCTCTAATCCCTATCTCAAAAATTCTTCTACCCATTAAGAAGACCATACTAGAAGAAAAAGAAAGAAGCCCGGGGGATGATCCATCTCACAAACAATCATCTTCACAAAGACAGAAAGTAGCACACTTTAGAGTCCTGAGAACAACTGAAAGGAAAGACCTATTTATAGGACAGGATCGGTGTACATAGACCAAGTGCACCTAGACAGAGAAACGCTGACAAGACATAAAGATGGCCAGTAAAGAGTGCAGCAAGCGAGCATATCCTAAGGATATCCCCTCACAGTAAAAGCACACAGCTTTTAATGTTCCAGCTGCCAACGCCCAACCATCAAAAGCAGACATAAAGGGAAGTAAAAGACAAATCAGCAAAAGGAAGTCACGAGTCTTTGATCGATTTCTTCATAAAAGAACTCGGAAAAAGCTCGGGGGCTACGGTTTTAATTTATTTTCTCTCCAAGACCCTCCAGCTTTTTGTTCCAAATAGCAAGAGGCTCGGGGGCTACATTCATTGAGTGCACCTTCGGTACACAACGGAAAGAAACATTCAAGGTAGACCCAAAAAGATCAAAAGCCATCATCCGACTTATTTTACGAAAATAACTCGGACGAAGGCTCGGGGGCTACAGGGTATACACCCTCAACTTTTTTCCATTTTCTTTAAGATCCTCCAGCTATTTATAAATAAATAGCAAGAGGCTCGGAGGCTACACTCAATGAGTGCACCTACGGTGCACAAAAAAGAAAAGAAGCCTTCAAAAGACCACTTCAAAGCATCACTCAGAAGAACAAGACGTCTCCCGAGTTCTACTTCGAAATGTTCGGGGGCTTGTCGATGCGGGACCTAGACGGTTCCCTATCGGCATGACTCCCACCAAGGTGGGCCCACAAGACAGAAGCAAGAGGACCGATTTCGAGTAGATGACGTCGTGTCCTAGTTAGGCGAAGAGAAAGTAACTTTTGTAATAGGAACAGAACTCTCTCTACTAGTCCGACTAGGATTAGAATCAAAGCTCTGGTTCCTTTCTCTCATAAAAAGAAGCCCGAGCCCTTATTGTCATAACACACAATCATACATCAATCCAACGCAAAAGGCCAAGGCCGACTGAAGTAGAGCTTTTACTCGACGACGAGAGCTCGAACCAGGATAAACCGAGTGTCTCTTGCGTGAACCGCCGAGTTCTAGTATTCACCGAGATCCGAATCAACTGCTACGGGAACCCCGTGGCAGGCTATCGGTGGTTAAACACCGACAATTGTCTACTCGTGGGGCGTGGACTCTGCCATCGCACGCAATAAAAGGTCTGTCTGCGAGAGACGGTGCGGTCGCGAAAGAGAATACATGTGGAATAGGCCAATAGCAAGAGGATGGGGCATGCTTTTTCTAACTCGAGAGAAATTTGGGATACAATACTTGTTATTTTAGAATGTTAGGCAAAAAAAATTGTTAGAAGCTAGTTCGTTTTTTTAAAAATATCTAAAATTTGAGTAAAAATAACTCATCTACTAAAGTTGCTCTTAGGGAAACCATGTGTCATTAATCTTTTTTTGGTAGACCATGTGTCATTAGTCTATAAACATTAAAGTATTTCTTCTATCCTGACTGAAACATTGAGTGTTTACTCCATGGCGAGACAAAAGCCACCCATAACGCCACGCTTGATGTAAACAAGAAAATATTACTTTTTCTCTCTCCTTTCTCCCACCATATGATGATTTGGAGTTGCTGCTAGGCATAGTTTGTTTTTTATTGTAATTATCTACTACTGCCGATTCCAACTATAACAATTGAGTGGTCTAAATACATTATTGTTGCTCTTAGTCTTGACAATAGTTTTCCTGGACTTTATAATGTTCTTGAGAAATATATAAAAAATGGGTGACACACAGCATGAGCACGCGCTTTTCCTTTTTTTTTTTTTTTTTTTTTTTGAGCTTGGGGACAGAGACCCACACCCACACGGAGGGAATCAGCAAACCAACCAGAACCCGCAACGGAACGGAACGGGAGTATCTATCACACAGGCCAGAGGGGAGGAAGAGAGGGAGGAGACGGGACGCGAAGCCGAACCAAACCAAACCGGCAAAGTGAACGGAACGGAACGGAACCTGTCCTCGCTCGGCTCCTCCCTTTCCCTCCCCCGCTCGCCTTGCCTTGGTTCGCTGCTGCTGTCGCCCGCCACGGCGCCTCCTCCCTCCACTCCCAGATCTTCCCGCCGCCGCCCCCAAAAATAGCGCCCACCAAAACCCTACCCTCCCCTTCCCTCTCCTCTCCTCGCGGCCTCCGTCCCCGCGCCCCCCGCCGCCGGGCCAATAAACCCCTAGCCCCGCCTCCGCCGCCATGGCCGGCCCATCCGGCGCCTCCTCCTCCTCCTCCCCCTCCTCCTCGCGCGGCGTCGTCGACCGGTTCTACAGCCCGCCCCCACGTGCGCCGCCAGCAGCAGGAGGAGCAGCTGCAGCGCCTCAAGGGCCAGGGCCAGCGCCCGCCGTCCCCGGCGCCGGGCACGCTCGCGCCCAGGGCCGCCGCCGCCGCTAGGCAGAAGACGCCGCCGGCCGAGACGCCCGCCGCCCCGGTCAAGGAGCCCGAGAGGCGGGCCGACGCGCCCTCCACCAAGCCGCCCCCCCCGCGTCCGCGCCCGCGCCCGCGCCGGCCTCCGCCGCCAAGGCGACGGCTGATGCGGCCGCGGCTCCGCCGGCGCCGGCGCCGGATGAGGAGGCGGGGAATCTCGACAGGTTCCTCAGCTCCACCACGCCATCCGTGCCCGTGCACTACTTGCCCAAGGTTCGCGTCCTCGGATTCTCGTTCCTCTTTCGGTGGAATTTAAGTTGCGTGCGGCTGCTTTGCCTTTTGCTTGTACCCGGTTGCGTTGCGCGCACGCCCCCCGTGCGATGCCTGGTTTGACTCCGACGAAACGTTTCAGACTGCTGGAATCGTGCAGCAAAACTGCTGCTTGTTGTTAGGTTTTTGCCTGATGGTGCCGAATTCGTATTGCTGCTGTCGATCATTGTGATTGGGGAAAGTTTGGGGACCCGTGGCTGTGAAGAAACTTCAATTTTCTCTAGTGCCAAGTTACACCTCAAATGATTGGAGAATTGAGTTAGAGAATATTCCATTTTTCCTATGTTTATTCCGACTTATATTATATCTGTACTGCATGAGTGTGTTACTGTTGGTGATTTTTTTTAGTACACAATTGGAAACTGTTGCTAGAACGATCAACATCCACTGCACTGATGTAGAAACCTTTTTGTTTTCAATATCCACATAGGGAACTCTTAGTTCAAAAGGCTGGGGTGAGTTCCCTATGTTGATGTTGCAGTCATGTGAGTCAGCCAGTCTAGGTTCTTTCCCTGGGCAAGCCAGTTGGGATGTCGGAAGCACGTAGTGCCAAAAAGAATCTAGTCAGTATCATTATTTTATGGTCAGGCCAGCAGTCCTGCTTTCAGGAGAGGTACAATTTATATTCATCAGAGCAATAAGGAGTTTTCTTGTGAGAATTATTGAATATGTTGCTTTTTGAATTTTTTCCTCAATTTGAGTTATTTTATGATAAATAAATGATAATGCATTTATCCAGACCAGCATGAGGGGATGGAGGATTGGTGATGTTACGAATTCTCATCCGTATTTCTGTCTGGGAGATCTCTGGGAGGCTTTCAAAGAGTGGAGCTTTTACGGGGCCGGTGTCCCCCTTGTCTTAAGTGGAAGTGAATCTGTGATTCAGTATTATGTACCATACCTTTCCGGTATACAGCTGTATGCAGACCCTTCAAAGCTTTCATCGAGGATCAGGTAGGTTAATGTATAAGATCAACATTTGTGTTATGTTCTTTATTTTTGTCAGAATTTTATGTTCTTCAATGGCTTTGCTTTATAAATGTAAAACAGAAGAAAGTACTCTCATGGCTTCTGTATCCTTGAAATTAGTTATGAACTATAACCATTTGTATGCAGTGCCTTTCGGACCATTTTGACAACCAAAAATATTCCCACTCTGTTTAGAGTCATTTGTATATCAAAAATTTGTATCATACAAAGGATTAACTTGCATAAGAAAGCCCAGGAAATTTGAATTCTTCAGCTTTTTTGAGGCTGAGTTTAATATCAGAGGGTCAGTGAAATTTTATTTTCTTATCTATTGTTCGCATTTCAGCTATTAAAAAAATATTCTGATGTGATAGGATAAGGCCATCTGGTAGGCAGCAGATCAATTGGGCCATCGGATTTTAAATGGATTGTAAATAGGGATATGATCTATACTTATTGAACAATAAAAATGGTTTCAGTTTAGAGAATCCTTTTCCTTTCTGACGGAGTCTAGAAAATCCTGTTGATGAATGACACTAGCTAAGATTTGTTTATATGATTCCATGTAATATAATATAAACCTGCACATTTGACTATGGAGAACTTGATGGTGTAATTCTTTGTTCTAAAAAGAACATGTACAGCTTTTCCCTGGTTTGTCTACCAAGTTGCTTTGTAGTCAGGTTATGTCATAGTTGCCAGTATGTCTTTTTACTTGTTATTAACATATGGGACGCTCCATAAATTTGACCGTCTTAGTGTAAGAACCGTTGATCTGGTTTAAATTGCCTATGGATATTGGAGAACTGATATTCAACTCATGTATTCACATTTTATATGTGGTTGTGAATTTGCTTTTGATATTAATTGTTCCTTGACCTATGAGATGCTTCTTGTATTGGGGAGTTCCTTCTTGGATTAATTCAGTTGTGGTTGATTGATCTATGCTCAGCTGGATCTTACTTTTCTTGAACTTTTTGATCTTCTCATGTTTAAATTGGTCGTCCAACATGATTCTAGGACTGAAATAATTGTAAGAACAATGCAATGGGAGCAAGGAACCTTCTCACTTCTACCTAGTATCACCTAGGCATTTTGCTGTTGTGTTTATTGGGTTAGTTATAAATTGCCTGTGAATAAATGTGGTCTTCTTGCTACCATATACTTCAGTGGTGATGAAATTGGACTTATCAAAACTACCATAAGTAGATGACACTTTTTTTAAAGAGGTCAATTGCCATTGGGTGTGACATATCCATTATACATGAGTTGATTGAATTATCACATTATTGGAGCCTAGAACAGAAAGAGGGATGTAAGTTGGTCCTGCTGAATCTTGATATTTTTCCTAATAAGGCAAACAACTTTACTAAAATTTTGAGAAATCTTGTTTAGTTTGCCTGCATGATTTGTAGCTGTGTATTTTTGTTGTAGCCTTACAATGTACAAGTCACTACAATCATTCATATATAAGTCTTTTAGCTGTGTATTGTTCATTGCGTGGAACCTAGTTCCACATAAAGACATCAAAATAAGCATCAAAACTGAAGGAATCAACATGAGTTGTCTAAAGGCTTTTTCCCAGTATGGCTGTTCTTTTCTTGGTTCTGTGGTTTTCATAGCTTGTAACACTGTCTTAGTTAATTTTCTCGCTTAATTAAGGCATCCTTGGGAAGAAAGTGATGGGGAATCTATGGATACTAGCAGTGAAGGTAGCAGTGAAGCTGATGTTGACCGATTAAGAAGCTCAACTATGGAAGCTACATGTCGATTGGAGGGTAGCTTTCAAAGGGATGGTGATGAAATGCACTTACCATCGACTCGTCCAATTTTCGAATATCTTGAGACGGATCCACCATTTGGTAGAGAGCCTTTAACAGACAAGGTAAGTCTTTATTTCATATGTCAAATGAAATGTGACTAGATATTGTATTTGTTGACACTTTACTCTAAATTTCAATTCAGATATCAGTTCTTGCAAGTAAATTTCCAGATTTGAAGACATTCAGAAGTTGTGACCTGCTGCCAACCAGTTGGATATCTGTTGCATGGTATGTCTGTAATGCTCATGGATTTTCTGACATCATTTACAGTGCAATCTTTTGAGTGATAGCATCTCTGAACTGTGCTGCTCTTTTTTTGTTGATGTTTGTAAGCTTAGACTATTCCATTTCTTATAGGACAAACTCCCAACCTTACCATTTTAAGTGTTTATAAATAACTAATTCCCAACTTTATACCTGTACCAAATTAATTTTGTGGTCATTGCCACTCCCAATAGTTTTGTGAGATCTCATTTCACAGCTGTTGTGATTCTTGTCCTATTAGTTACTGGTGCTTATAAATTTCTATTATAGCAAGAATTGTCATACTTGTGCTGTGGTTCAAACAGAGGGTACACTTCATATTGACTGATAGAATACAAAGGGCCACTTGCTAAATTTCAGTTAAATAACTATTGTAGACTTTTAGAAGAGCAATACTTGTAACTGAAGTGTTGCTAGGACTCTACATGAGTTTCATCCGGGGGTTTACAATTGCAGGTACCCTATCTATAGAATTCCAACTGGACCAACACTCAAAGATTTGGATGCATGTTTCTTGACATTTCATTACTTATCAACACCTTCCAAGGGTATGTTCCATCTTTTGCTGGTATCTAGTCATTTGTTACACCAGATATACTCCCCTCATTCTTTGTTGCTGTATGAGCTTCCATTCTTAACTTCATCTGATAGCTAGATTCCTTTTTCACAGATACTGATCCCAGTACACCAGCATGCCCCAGTTTTGGGGGCCTTAATTGCTGTATGAACGCCGCTGGTAAACTAACATTGCCTGTCTTTGGACTGGCATCATACAAATTGAAGAGCTCTATTTGGTCCTCAAATAGGCCTGAGGAGCAGCAGCTTGCAGCTTCGTTGATGCAGACAGCAGATGACTGGCTTCGCCATCGCCAAGTGTACCATCCAGACTTCCGATTCTTTCTCACCCACTACAACACAGCATTGAGATGACACGAGATGACCGCATCTCGCTGTAAATTGTCTTTATTAGTATGTTATATGTTGTTGGCTGAGCCCGGGCTACCTGTAAAACTATGTTGTTGATCGCGTAACGTAGCGCTTCTCTGAACTTTTTTGGTATGGTTCAGTAGTTCAAGCCAGCTAATCTGTAACTTCTCCAATAATTCTTTTGATGTAGGTAAACTTTTTAGAGTAAACATTGTGGAGATCTGTAAAACAGAAACTGATGGTTATAATTTTTTTAAAAATTTATAGACTTGACAACACATTTCTTATCATTCAGTTTCACACTTTAACCTTGTATTATATGTTTTCATCTATGACCCAGAATATTTGGGGCTATTAGAGCGATGATTAGTTTCTGTCTTCCTATTCCTCAAAAGGTGACCTCAACAATAATGAAGGATCTGTGAGGTGGTTGTAGATGTCATTTTACTTTGAATCGCGTGGGCTAAAACTCCATTTCCAGAGCTCGTATACAAGGGAACAAGTCCATTTCTGTCCCATCAACACTTGTGAAATTTAGCCTACATTTGAGAGCTCGTATCTAGGAAAGCGGAGGCAAGGGAACAAGTCAATTTCTGTCCCATCAACTCTTGTGAAATTTAGCCTACATTTAGGTAGTACTTTGTAATGCCTAAAATTGGTGCTGACTATCAAATCCATTTGGTTCTGATGCCATCTAAGGTGAAACCATGTTGGGGGTTGGCACCGTCATAGAGTTGTATGATTTGGTGATGTTGCCATCTAGGTTACACGTCCTCACAGGCAAAGTGGTGCTCGTACAGTGGCTACTCGTGGGATGAACATGATGTCTTCACGGGACAGGTCAGGCATCGAGTAGAATCAGGCAATTAGCTGCATTGTGGTGGGTGCACCCCAGCCTCACACAGCTAGCACATGAGCACCCATGCGTAGGGCATGAAGAATCCCCTTGAGTAGCAAAATGCCCATGATTGTTTTAACTATTGGTTGCATGCTTTGCCACCTGGCGGGGTGGCGTCTAAGGCCAGTCTTAATGGGGTTTTATAGGGGTTTCATGCACATTTAATATACTGCCACATCAGCTTTTTGCATGAAACTAGGAGGAAAGAGAAAGGAAAATTTTCATCCCCATGAAACGAGTCGGGCACTGTTTCCAAGCCTCATGAAACCGGACGAAACTCCCACTAAGCCGTTCGAGCGTTTCATCGGTGAGGAAGGAGAAGCCCGGCGAGGAAGAAGCACGGCGGGTTAGTTTCCACCACTGCTAACTCGTACGCTGCCGCCTGGCCGCCGTGCGCATGGGAGGGGCTCCGCCGCCGCCGCCGCTGCGCGAACGGGGGCCGCCTCGCCGACGCGCGCTGTTTGCCGCGGCCGCCCACCACACGCTGCCTGCGGCCCTCGCCTCAGCCGCGGCTGCTTGCGGAAATCGCGTCCGCCGCGCCCGCCCGCCGCGCGCTGCGCCGTCCGCCACGGTCGTGGGCCGTGGAGCTCGCGCGTCGCCGCCGCGACGCTGCCCGTGGAGCTCGTGTCCGCGCCGCTCGTCGTGGCAGCCCGCCGTGCACTGCCCGCGGAGCTCGCGTCCGCGCGGGCCGTGGAGCTCGCGGCCGCCCATCGTGTGCTGCTCGCGGAGCTCGCGCCTGCGCCATCAGCGGCAGTGGCTGACCCCGCGCGTGGCCGCCGCGACGCTGCCCGCGGAGCTCCGCGCCGTCACGCGCCGCTCGCGTCCGTGCCGTCGTCTTCCTCGGCCGCGGCCGCCGGCCGAGCGCTGTTCGCCGCATGCTCCGCCGCTAGCTGCTCGCGTCCACGCCATTGTCTTCCTCCGAGCTCCGCCGTCCAGCGCGGTCGTGGGCCGTGGAGCTTGCGCGTGGCCGCCGCGACGCTGTCCGCAGAGCTCGCGTCTGCGCCGTCGTCTTCCAAGCTCGCCTCGACCTGCACGTGGCTGGAAGCTAGCTTGTGGTGGAGCATGTGGCATGGCAGTGCAATGCGTTCTTCCAGAACTGGCAGCTGCGCAATTGGATGCGATTCAGAGCCTGCTGCGGTCATATGGTAGGATGGGGAAGAAAGATGAGACCGGTGGGCCCCAAAAAAGTTAAAATAACCTATATAACTGTGCAATGAAACTAGCAATGTGAAGGAGACCTATTTCATGTTCTGTTTCATGGTCTTGGAAACTGGGAAGTGAAATTTTGTATTGAGACTGGCCTAAGTTTTTTGTGGCTATACCCCCAGTGGTAGCCCTAATACCTAGACAACTGGTGCCATCTGCCAGTGGTTACATGCCACCGTATCATCTCATGCCATGTGTGTCAGTGTGGCACTGTGGCTAGCCGATCTAGGGCCTTGTTTAGTTACATGTAAGTTTTTTCACTCTCTCTCCTCACATCAATTGTTTCCCGCATATAAATAGTATTAAATATAAATAAAAAAATAACTAATTACATAGTTGGGTTGTAAATCACGAGGCGAATCTTTTGAGCCTAGTTGGACCACGATTGGACAATATTTACCACAAACAAACGAAGTGCTACAGGGACTTTCAATCTCTCTCCTCTCACAAATTGTTTCCCACATGTAAATAGCATTAAATATAAATAAAAAATAACTAATTACATAGTTGGGTTGTAAATCACGAGACGAATCTTTTGAGCCTAGTTGGGCCACAATTGAACAATATTTACCACAAACAAACGAAGTCTTCTGAGGACTTTACACTCTCTTTCCAACCTCCATCTAAACAAGGCCTAGGGTTCTAGAGTTCATCTGGGAATTGGGATTCCAATTAAGAGGAGAGGATCAAGTGCAAGGTAGGAGCTATGGACACAAGCGAAGCTGTTGTGCCCATATGCGAGTTAAGGGAGGAAGAACTTTCTATTAGCTAGGCTAGTTGGCGATAGATAAATTACCTAGCGCATACATATTGTTTTGCTAAAGTTGTAAAGTATTTTTGGGAATACTCCAGCATCAATGTTAGATGTACTCCAATTGAAAGGATATTATAGGAATAGGATAAGATGCAGGCCATGCCACCTCATAGCAAAAACCATCGCAATATTACCTAATACCACGTCAAACTAGTCTGAGGGGCCAAAATTGGTAACTGAGATACAATGGTCATGTTTTGATCAAACCATCGCAATGTCACGCAAGAAATTATGTAAAAAACGGAAAAGGGAAAAAAAAAACGTACGACATGGGCCATATTACATGGGCCGGCCCGTGCGCGCTGTGTTTTTTTTTTTCGTTTTTCCATTCCTCAGTGGTTCCTCTCCTGGCCAGAAACAGACGAGGTGAATTTTCTCCACAAGGAAAGCCAACTTTCTTTTACCGTACGCAGTTGATCCAGACATCATGGTCAGCTGTATGCCTTTGATACACACGCAATGTAGGTATAACATGTTTTGTCCCCAATGCAATTGTCTGCAGTTTACATCACATGAGAGTATTGGGTTATCATATTGTTGTGGAAATCTACCTTCGGCTTAATTTTAGGTTTAGATGAAGTAACATGGATAAACTTTAACTCGTAGCAGGGGGACCTCAATTGCTGGTTGTTTACAATCGCATGAGGGATTGTGTACGTTATATTATATGATACAATAAATATGTGAAATGGTGTATTTATGTCTATTGATGGTACAGAGTCCAATTCTAAAGTGTATTAGATTCTGTCGCAACATATTCTCCACTGATTTTTTTTATCCATCTGCAATAATTTTTCTTTTTCACATCTTGGGTCGAGCTACAATGCCTTCATAATTGTCTTGGTCGCCATCTATCTTCTCCCATGTCAGTACTTCATCCTTTGTCATGCAAATCACGTAAGAATATGTTGTCTCTAATATATATCCAAAACAAATTTCAAATGTAAAGAAAGCCCATAATAAAAAAAATAGAGAGAAAACAAGAAGAGATAGTCCAAACAAAAAATCTCCCACTACTACAAAAAAATCTTTTACAAGGCACTTTGAAATGGGCCTCGGAGGCGGTTGGCCCCAAAAACCGCCTCGGTTAATGCCAGGATTAACCGAGGCGGGCATTTTTCATTAACCGAGGCGGTTATAAACAACCGTCTCGCAAAATTGATTTACCGAGGTGGTCTCTTTAAAATAACCGCCTCCGTTAATACTATATTAACCGAGGCGGTTGCATTATAATAACCGCCTTGAAAAATAATTAACCGAGACGGTTATTGTAATGAAACCGCCTCGCTAAATTAGGCCCAGCCCGCTAACCCAGTAGGCCCAGTATCAAGCACATGTATATACAGACACTTAGGGTTTGCAAATGTCACATTCACTCCTCCCCCAGCGCGCCGCGACCTCCACTCCCAACCCCCGACCCCAATCGCGGCGGGCGCCCCTCTATGCATCCCGGCCACCTCCTCCCTTATCCCGCCGCCCCCCCCTCCTCTCTCCCTTCCTCCACTCCCTCCCTCCGGCAGATCTATAGGCCGACGGTGGCCTTCCCCTTCTTCCCCATGGCGTGGATTCGGCACGGGGGGGCGGTGAAGAGGAGGCGGCGGTCTTCCCCTTCTTCCCCCCCGACGGCGAGGTGGAGGTGAGCCGGATCTGGGTGGGGAGTTGCGGGGGGTGGAGACGGGCGGCTTTCTTCTCCCCCCCCACCGGCGGCGAGGTCCGGCACGGCCAAGCAGGCGAGCGGGAGCCACCGGCGGCCAGGTCTGGTCTCTCCCTCTCGATCTACCTCTCTCTCTCTCCCCCGTCTCCCTTTCTCACTTTGGTCTCTGCAGATGGATCCGGTGGCCAGCGGCGCCCGATGGCTAGATCCGATGGAGGCGGCGGATCCATGGCCGGCGAGCACCCCTGTGGCTGGATCCGATGCGGGGGGTGGCGGATCCATGGCCGGCTCACCCCTGGTGGCTAGATCCAGGGCAGGCTCACTCTCCGGCGGCGCATCCAGGGCGGGTGCGGTCTCCGGCGGCGGATCCAGGGCGGGTAGCATCTCCGGCTGTGGATCCAGGACTGGTGCGGTCTCCGGCGACGACGGCCGATGGCGACCCATGGATGGGCTCGGCGGGCCTGTGGATGGGCTCGCTGGGCCTGTCCATGGATTTCTCTTTTTTTTGTTTTTTTAATTGGATTTACCGAGGCGGTTTTTTAACCGCCTCAGAAAAGGTCACATTAACCATGACCTTTGATCCAAGGCGGTTACAAAAACCGCCTCGGTAAACCCTTTTTAACCGCCTCGGAAAAAAATATTGTAGTAGTCTCCAAATCCCGTAAAAGAGAAAAAACAAAAAGAGAAATAGTCAAAATAAATAAATCTACAAATCCAATTGAAAAGGAGCTCCTAAACCGAACAAAAAAGAGCAAAACATTTCACATCAGATTTCCAATATAATAAAAAACTCTCATCTCTTCTGCAATCCCATAAATTACAAGGTTCTGCTCTACCATGGATATGTCTGCTCTAACCAGTGGCCATGGATCTGTATCGGCTGTATGTGCTTCCCGCACGAGCGAGCTTAGAGGCGAGGAGACCCCATGGAGAGAGAGATCGAACCTATTGTGCGAAAGGATCGGACATCGGAACTGAGTCACAACGACAACGGTCTTGTAGGCAGTGAGCGACGACATCGGCATTTTGTGCTGCCCCGCCCACGATTGGTTAGCGTCCTCATGTGCGTAACGGTGGTCGAGTCCCCAACTCCATTGAGTAGGCCACCGAGAAGGACGGGTAGTCGAGTCTGCTCACGGAGTAGGTCTTGTTGTCGATGCATGCGTACTTCCACCTCTGCACAACGATAGCGATCGTGGTGGAGCTGTAATTGAGACATACACAAAACAAAGTCCACATAGTCGCGCTAGCTAGTACACCAGCCCCAAATCCAGTGACCACGCGGCACCATGCTGTAGTCGAACGATGTGGTTGTCCTGCCTGTTGCCATGTCCAACTAGGGCAACCCATCGCCAGAGTAAGCTGGCGTATGCTGTGGTCATGGGCGCCGAGCACACGGTGGTAGGGCTCCAGTCTGGGTAGTGCTCCGGAGCAGCGCAGCGAGAAGCACAGGAGATACTTCGTGATCTCTAGATGTCATGGTAGCTTTATTAAAATTTGACCCTACTCACTAGAAACTCAATGGCCGCATATATTTTGGTTTGTATAAAACACAACATTTATGCAATTTTAGCTTTTTTTTCATTGCAACAAACAAGCATATACTCTCTTTTTTTGCCTCCAGATTTTATATGACTATTCTATAAAAGTGCATTTTAGAATGGACGTATGGAAAAGATTCAGACGATGGCATGCTATTCTGATGTGGAGGTGCAAAAGCAATTGTTGGTGGTGTGGTCTATGGCGAGAGCGTACAAGGTACCAACACAGTTATTGGCATAAACAAATAAATATCTAGCTTTCTACTGTTAAGCAATTAAATATTGAACAAATAAGTTCTTTTTACCCGTTGCAATGTGCAATGTACGGACATATTTTCTAGTAATTTAAAATCATTAATTTTGAAATCTGCCAACTTAAAAATGAATACGTAAGTCTCTAAACAATCCAAAGTTATATGGATTGCAGCGATGAAGGCGATCCGCCGGCAACCTGGCGGTTTGCATTGATCTTCAAGGCGCGTGCAAGTTCATTCCCCCCTTCTGTTGGGGGCGGCCGACGTGCGTGGCGCGCGCCGCGGCGCCAGATCTGGTCATAGTTTGTTTGGTTAGTAGCTTGTGCCTGAAAAGTGAAAACACTGATATATATAGATAAAAATAAAACAGTAATTTATTTAATTTCATGATATATGATTAGTTGAACACTAACTTTTATATATATATTTACTTTTATCACCTTTATAATATTAAAATAAATATTTATTTATTTACAAAAATTAAAATAAAGGAAAAAATCATATTTTTAGCTTATAATCATGGGTGATCATTTGCTTGATTTGACGTGAATAGAGAAACTACAGAACAAAACATCACATTGGTTAGCGTGTAAACATGGCCATCAGCCCAGGAAATAATAAGGGAGCCCGTTTTCTTCTGCCATGCAGTGCACCTCGACGTCAGCAACGAATAGCATGGGCCGCCATCTGACCTATCTTCGCCACCTTTGGGCCCACTTGGCCAGCCCACGCGGCGAGGCCCATGGAGTCTACCTCAGCTTACCCGTCTCCGGCTCTAGGCCAGCTAAACCAGCCCACCTAACTACCAAAAAGTTTCTAGAAAAAGAACTGTTAGAAATCGAGTTGTTCGACGGCGCTCCTCGGCGAGAATTCTTGATCACAAGCACAAGAAACATAGAGCATTGGAAGAAGGGGATGTTCTTTATTTCACTTCTTGATCAAATTGCCTTTACAAATGAGCTAGAGCTATGTCTATATAGGTAGTAAGGTCGGTTGCTACAGTAACCGCCTTGCTACAGTACCTGACATTCAAATACAGCTCATGTACATAAGATGCTAGCTAAGATGATAAGTCAATTTGAACTCTTCCTTCTCTTATAGCTCATCAATTTGATCTTTCCTTCTTCTTCATTTAATTGGCCACCATTCAAAGATCTTGTTTACATTATCTTTGATTCACAACACTCCCCCTTGGCCAATTATATGTCACGCGTATATGCCTCGTCAAAAACTCCCCCAAAAACCCGGTGGAAAAAAAAAAAATTGGGAGAAAAGAGTACATCACATGCATTGCTTATGTTGCACCTGTTGCCTCGTTAAAAACCTTATATGAGAAAACCCGATTGGGAAAAACTCATGAAGGAAAAAAAAGAGTACAACGGTTGATGTTTGGGTCGTCCTTAGGACCGACTCATGATCTTCAGGATCACGATCATGAGCTATGGCTTCGGGATTTGTCTCCCCCTGAACCCTGCAACTCATAAGTCACCTCATGCTAATTCCACGACACATCTTGTGGAAGCCCGAGTCTGGCAGAGAGTTTGTGAATAAATCTGCTAGATTTTCATATGACTTCACTTGCAGAAGAATTATCTCCCTGCTCTTCTAGGGCTCATGGGGATAAAAGAATTTAAGAGCAATGGGCTTCATGAGATTGCTCTTAACATAGCCCATTTGCATCTGTGCAACACAAGCCATATTATCATGATTGATAATGGTGGGAGTGTCGATGATGTTCATACCACATGACTTCTAGATGTGGTTAATCACCCGTTATAGCCAAACAAGTTCCTGTGTGCTTGGGCAATTATTTCTTGGTGCTTGATCGACACATCAACCAAGGTTTGCCTTATAGACCATCATGAAATGGCCTACCACGGTTGGGACTTGGTTCTTCGGGAACCGGTCTTGGGTATCATGTAGGTACTTGAGGACAGTCTTAGCGCCAACCCAATATATTCTTGGTTAGGGCAGCACTATACCTCGCCATCAATATCAGGCTTTGTGCTATTCGCTTGGTATATTAGTGCTTCAATAGCGCTTAATTAGGGAACTTCAGGTCCCAATACCTCCTCATCATTACCCTTGGTTCTAAATAGGTCCTTATCCACTTCTGGGAATTAGACCACCATGGGGGGTTCTCAGAGGGTGGCGTTTGCCCATATTAAATTTAAGTACCCTCTTTGTAGGCTAGTGCACAAACACTCCTTCGGGGATGTGCTCGAGCTACTGGCCTAAGTAAACTTGGTTTTACCCAAGCCCTTCATCTCGGATTTTTCTTGAGTGAAGCCATTGCTTCCTCAATGTCCTCGGCGTTACAAATGATATTGGATCATCGGCATAGACCAAGATGATACAAAAAATCCTTCAGGGATTTCTTGTTAAATATACAGGGACAATGACTATTGTTTGTGTAATCCCTCTTCAGAAGGAAATTACTCAAATGGTTGAATCACATCTTTTCGGATTATTTTAACCCATACAATGACCGCTACAGGTGGACACTAAACATGTTGTGATTTGGATTCGGTCTAGGGATCTTGAGTCCTTCAGGGATTCTCATGTGGACCTCCGAAACCAGTGACCCATATTATTATGCAGTCACAACATTTACCAACTACATTTCAGATTTAAGTTAGCTACCATAAATATTATGTATCGGAACATTTGTGCCACTTATAACTGGAGAGTAAGTTTCATCGTCAATCGATGACGGGTCTCTGCGGGAACCCTTATGCCACCAGCCTCGCTTCGTGCCATGTTTATTCCTCTTCAGGAGGAAGACTTATTTGCATCCTTCAAGGATGTCTTCTAGAGGTGTTGGGGCTGCAGGCCCAAAAAACTCTTTCATAAAGCGAGCGCAACTCTGCCTCAATTGCGACATTTTATTTGACCCATTCTGAGTGCTTCAGGCACTCTACCATCTACTTTGGTTCTGGATCCGGATCCATTGAGCCAGCAATCTTTGAGGCGAAATATATGTCGACAATAGTGGTCTTTCCATTATGTGACTCTCTTGACTTTACATAATTAGTGGCGATCTCCTCATGATCGTCATCCCGCTCATCATGATTTTCCAATACGATTGAGCTGGGGCGTTCCGATCTTCCAATGCGATAGTGCGCGCGCGACGCATTGGGATTTCCATCTTCAGGATGGGGTCCTTCAGGGACCTCTCCAACTTCAGGTTGGGTTACCACTTTAGGGGCATTCTCAACTTCGAGTTGAGCTTCTTCAACTGAATCCTTAAGTGATGCAAGTGGCTCGGGCCTTATCTCACGGACGTCTCCGCGGAACCTTGTCCCGAACACCCGAAGGTCTCCCCCTCAACCTAGGATCGAAGGAGACAACAGAGTTGGTAACCTTCTGGATTACCTATACTCTCTCCGGCGCATTTACTACTGGTAAATGTGACCTTGTCACTTTTATGCTCAGTGAAGGCATTTGCAGCTCATTTGCAAGAATTTGCAAATGTATCATCCTCTGAACTTTAGGTTCAGATTTACTAGTGTGTGGATCTAAAGAATGCATTCCAAATTCAAATTTTAAGCAATTTCCCAACATTCTTCTAGATGCCTTCTCCCCTAATGCTGGGAAACGCAATCAGCATATCAAGCACTATGAAGATCCCTAGTCATAGGCTCATGCCCCTACTTCAGGTGGGGTTCTATTGTTGTACGCTGAGGTGGTGGTACTGGCACGTATACCGCAGAACTAATATACGCAGATGGGAAATACTTAATTCCCACGCACTAGTTGTAAAGGGGTGCAGTTGGCCTGAGTTGGTTCAATATTGCAGTGTGCAGCACTGCATGGCCCCAACTTCTGGTTGGCAGCCTACAATTCTGTAGTGATGGCCATGCAATTGACTTGATCTTCTTGATTAAGGATTTAGCTAGACTTGTGGCTCATCCCTAATCTTCAGGAAGGGTGGCCTAGCGACTATCTTCCCTTTTGCACATGCGGTGCAAATAAAATCTTCAGGATTAGGGAAGTCTCTATGACCAATAGAATTGTTGATAATTCTTTTCATCATATCCAACTCAGGATGACCCAATTGGTCATGCCATATTTTCTAAATATGGCTTTCATCACAACATATTCCTCAGTGGGTTGTACAAGACCCTGATGGCGATGAAGGGAGCTTTTCCACCACATACTTGGATTATCAGAGGAATCCAAATTGAACTTGGTTGAAAAGTTTGAATTGCACTTATATGGCAAGTTCGAATTGAACTAGTATGCCAAGTTCGAATTGAACTTCACACCCTTGATCGGAGGGTTCTGGAACCCACTAGGGGTATGTTTTATCATCAAGGGAAGACATGACACTTCTGGTGCCTAAAATATGAGCATTACTTCTGGCAATGGTCACAATATTTTCATCTATTCAATATTTAGAAATATTTGGTTTCCCTTAATATTATATTGGTGGTGCCACTGTCTACAGGACAGTTCTCCCCCTCAGCCATTTGGGCTCCCACGAGGTATGAGAATTTGGGGCTTTACCATGTACTAGTAAGCAAAGACCGACATTCATAACTTGAGAGCAATACTAAAAATGCTCTATAGGAGCATGTATGGCCATGCAACATGTTACAAATGCACTTCGGGAGCATGAATGGCCGAACTCTACTGGTACATATGGACATTGCATTGCGACACACGATATCTTGGGGATTATTGCAGGTCCCTGAATATATCAAAAGGTCATCATTGAGAAGGTCGTCCTCATTCTCGTCTATTTTTAGATATCTTCACCATTTCCCTTCACGTCGACAACATGTCATCGCTTTCCTGAGCTTCAGGCTCAGTGGTGAAGTAGGACTTTTGTTGACTCTCTTTGTCCTTGCTTCGGGAAGGACTTTGGTAGTGTTCAACTGGGTGTTTCGGGGCATGACAATTGCAGGACCAATGCCCTGTGCCTCCACATCTATAGCAGTGATCTGCTATTAAGATGTCCCACCTACGACCTTCTCGGGTTCACTTTTACATCTGCGCCTTTCTCTTTCTTTTGCCTTTAGACATGGTATCTCGTTTCCCCATCCATTTTCCCTTTCTACGGCCCATTTTATAGTTGCGAGAATTCTCAGCAATATTGGCGTGTGCTTCGGGCACAACCATAGGTTCAATAGGCCGGGCAGAATGATTATCCACGAGAATATCATTCTGTTGTTATACAACCAATAGTACTGTTATTAACTCAAAGTACTTGTACTTTGAGTTCATGTATTGCTCTTCCAGTACTAGCTTGTCGGGATGGAGGGTAGAAAGAGTTTTCTCGATCATATCAGTGTCGGTGATTTTCTGGCCACATAGATGCTCGGCACAATCTTATATAAAGCAAAGTTGTACGCTGCTATAGACGTACAGTCTTAGAAGCGTAAGGTGGCCCAGTCCTAATGTGCTTTTGAGAGCACAATCGACTTTTGTTGGTCAAAGCGGTCCTTCAGGGACTGCCATAAACATCAGTGGGTCATCCTTATTCGTATACTTGGACTTCAGGTCTGGGTATAAATAGTGTTGCAAAAAGTGCAACGCCTTTGCTTTATCAGGTGTTGTGCACTCATCCTTGCCAGCTTCAGGCCGGACAATGGTATGATCGAGGCGCATACTGTTGAGTTTAACCTCGACGTCGATGGCCCAAGTGAGGTAGTGGCTGCCATTCAGGGCGAGCCTTACGAACTTCTTTTTCGCAATGTCCGACATGCTTGTATAATCATGGTGCAAGGTTAGTGAATGTCGGTTACGCGTAATCTTCGGGATTACGGTCACGTATAATCTTCGGGATTATACATAATTTCCTCAAATATCTTATGCATATAATCTACGGGATTATATGCCATTCATGCTAAAATATAAACTTGCAATAAAAATAAATCTACAAGATTTAAATAAATGCATGAAAGTAAATTGCATTAAATATAACTTGCCAGTAATATAGAATTGCAATAAAGTAAATAGCCATGCCATGGTCTCTTTGATTTCTAGGGCTTCAGGCCGCGCAGTGGCATCACGTAGTGAACTTCAGGTCCACCCTTTTGCGGGCTTTAGGCCGCGTGCGCATTTCAATCACTTGTATATGGACCGAGCAGCTTATACCATGAGGCTTCCGGTCTCATGTAAATGGCTTCAGGCTATTTGGCATATGGCTCAGTGCTCATGGAACAAAGCACAAATGCCTTTCGATTTGTAATCTTCAGGGTTACTTTGAAATAATGTAAATTGCAATATACAGAATTCAAGTAAATGCAATGAATACATTACAGAAAATAAAGTGCAATAATATAAAAGATATAGTGAACTTCAGGCCACTATTATTTCACAAGTTCGGGCCGTGCTATAGCAGGCTTCAGGTCACACTTTTGCACAAAACAAAAGGCTTTGTGCAGCATTCGTAATGGGCCTGAAAAAGCCCATCCCGGCAAATTTATTGGGCTGGTCTATGAGGCCCATCCAGGTCTAGTCACTCGTGGCCGTTCATCAAGATGAACGGCTCACATTCCCCTCATCCTGGTACAAAATGGGTGGGCAAAACCCTAACCCTAATCTCTCTCCATTCTCTTTCTCTCTCTCTTCCTTATCTCTTCAGAAAAACGCACAGCAGGGAGGAAAGATGGGGGGTGCGGTTGCCGGCAGCCTGGGCTACGTGGCCAGCGCGCTCGCCCTAGCACCGCCGGGCGCCGGGCTGGCCGGGCGGCCGCGGCGCCCACGCGGCGGCTGCGAGCGGGGTGGCGGCAGGCCGTGGCCCTTGGCGTGCCCGCGCCTCTCCGCGTCAGCGTCAGGCGGCGGCCGGGCCGGCGGGCGGAGGAGGCGGCCGTGGCCCCGCCTTCAGCCAGCGGCGGCTTCGCGCCGCCCGCCGAGGCTGCGGGCGGCCCGCGTCGGAGAATGCGGGCGGCCCGCGCTAGACACGCGTCGGCCGGGGTGGCGGGCTGGCGTGGCGGGCTAGGGCAGCGGCCGAGCGCTCTCGCGTGCGGCCGGGGCAGCGGCAGCGTGGCGGCCGGGCGGGCGGTGGGATCCACGCCCGCGCCGCCCTTGGCGTGGCTGCCGGCGTCTCGAGCCATGGCGGGCTGGGGCCGCGCGCCCGCGCTTAGGCAGCGCGGTGCACGCGCGAGCCAGCCAGCAGCGGTGCCGGGCCGTGCCCACGGCGGCAGCGGCTGGCGGCCAGCGGCAGCGCGCAGGCGAGGGCCGCGCTGCGCGGCGGGCGGCAGGCCGTGGGGAGCCGCGCGCCGCGGCTGCGAGGGCCAGCGGCGGCGGCTGCCGGGCAGGCCCGCACCAGCGCGCCGTGGGCTGCCCAGGCGAGGCGTGCCCCTCACGCATGCGCGCAGCGGCAGCGGCCGTGGTGGCGCCCCTGCCACACTACCGGCGGCCAGCCACGGCCCTTGCCGCGGAAGGTTGTGCGACCATGGCACGGCGCCTCATTGGCGTCACGCGGCCGGCTGGGGGCGGCGTTGCTCGCGCTGGCTCGTGGCCGGTGGCGCGCTTCGCCCCCCCAGCCTGCGGGGCCAGCCGGCGGCCGGCCCGAGCTTAGCGGCGGCCTTCAGGAGCCATCCGGCTGGGAGGTTGCGGCGGCCGGCGGCCCGGCGGGCGATTCTCGGCCCGAAGCGAGGCGGAGCCATCCTCACAAAGCGAAAATCGTGCTTGTGATCTTGTGTGTGTGCGCTTGTTCAAGAAACAATAACAAGCAATAGAAAGTATGTCGAAGAACTGATTTCATACCTAGTGCCTTTTCGCTCGGTTAGAACCTCGTGTTGATAACGTGTTAGAAATCGAGTTGTTCGACGGCGCTCCTCGGCGAAATTCTTGATCACAAGCACAAGAAACATAGAGCATTGGAAGAAGGGAATGTTCTTTATTTCACTTCTTGATCAAATTGCCTTTACAAATGAGCTAGAGCTATGTTTATATAGGTAGTAAGGTCGGTTGCTACAGTAACCGCCTTGCTACAGTACCCGACATTCAAATACAGCTCATGTACATAAGATGCTAGCTAAGATGATAAGTCAATTTGAACTCTTCCTTCTCTTATAGCTCATCAATTTGATCTTTCCTTCATTTAATTGGCCACCATTCAAAGATCTTGTTTACATTATCTTTGATTCACAACAAGAACTACCAAAGCGCCACATGATAAGCATTAAGCAATAGCACCACCTCTCCCAGCTAATTACCAAAAGCGCCAGATTATAAGACTGAGCCTAGCCCTTCAGTTTGTCTCCTTAGAGACACCCTCTGTAACACCCTAGGTGTTAAGCCTGCATTAGGCCATCACTAATTAACTTTTAATCATCATTAGCATGGCATAAGCATCATCAAGCATAAAACCCTAAATTGCATTCCATCATTTCATATGTTTTGCTTTTGAATGTTAATTGCTTGATCATGCTTGATTAATTAGTGGAGTAATTACTTTAGCAAATGCTTATTCAAGTTTGGATCTCAGTGCCCAACCTTTTGAAATGTTTTAACAAGTTTTATTGCAAAAGAATTTGCCAATTTTGGAGCAAATTAAAAAGAATTAAAAAATCCCCTTTTAAAGCCCTTAATTCAAAAAAGAATTTATAGTTCAAATTTTAATTGAAATTTGAACTTGACCCCAAAATGAAAAAGGTTCAGTTTAATTTTCTCTACAACTTTCATTTTGGGCACTTTTTATGAAAATGCTCTTAAATTAGTCAAATAATTGCATTTTGCTCGGTTTAAAATTAAATTTAAAAAAGAAATTCTTACCGCGAACGGCCGAGCCGTTCTCGGCTCTTCAAACGGCCACATTGCACGCCCACCAGCAGCGCTGCGCCCCGCCCGTGGCGCCCGCCGGCTGGTCGTAGCCGACAGCGCCCGGAAGCGCGCTTGGCCACCTTCGCCGTCGCTGGCAGCGTGCACCGCGTGGCGGCGAGAGCTCCCGGCGAAGTGGGGCCGCGCCCGGCATACAGTAAGCCCACTCCAAAAGCTGAATGCGCTTTGCCTCCCTCACTCTCGCCTCGCTCACTCGCCCACTCTCTCTCGCTCGCCACGGCAAGCGGCGTAGCCCGGCGGCTCGCCATCGCCGCCGCGTACTGCTCGCCATTCCATCGCCCACCCGTGCCACTTTGCCTGCGCCACGCGCCGCAGCGCTCCACTGCACCCACTCTACATCGCTGCACCACGTACGCCGCCATCGACACAAGGTAAGGGCGAATAGCGTCTTCCTCGCCTCCGGCGCACCCGCCCGGCTCACGAGGAACGCTTCGCGTGGCAGGCCGCCCGCGCCCATTGCTCACTTTCTGGCGCGCGCATCAAAAACCCCTAAGCGCCCGCCACGACCCCCAAGCTCAATCGAGGCCGATTGGAGCCTCAGCCCCCTTCCTGCGAGCTCGCCGGAGCTCTTCTCCGCCGTCGCCTTTGCCGTGCCGTGGCGAGGCTGCAGGGCTGCCCAATAGGGGCAACCAACCCCTCGGCTAGCTCCGCCCGTGAGCTCGTGGAGCTCTCACGGCGCCTCCTCACCCGCGCCATCGCCGGAGTAGTCACCGGCGGTGACATGCAGCCCGCCCGCGCCGCCGTGACCCTCGCCGCCGTAGCTAGGGGAGCACCTCGGCGCGCCATGCCGTCACCGTGTGCGCCTTCTTTGAGAGAACACGCCGGTGCCACCGGCTTGGCGGGAGACCTTACCGCCCGGCGAGATATCGCCGCCCGGTGTACCTCCCCTGCCTCGGCACTAGCCAGTGGGGCCATGGACCAGCGGGGTCCCGGCCGTCTGTGGCTCTGGTCCACTGGACCGAGTCCATGGACCGGCTAGGGTTTCACTTTTTTCTTTTATTTGTTTTTCTAGAAATGCTTAAAATACTTCCAAAATTCATATCTGGTGCAAATGAGATCCAAATTGAGTGAGACTTATTTTGTTAGGCTTCTAATGAGTAGATCTACCTATAAAAAATATGAAATGCCATTTTAGTGATATTTTCCTTTGTAGATTTATTTAATTGTTTAAAAGGCTGAAATCTATTTAAATGCATGATAATTTGCTTATTGCTCAAAAAATTGTGATTCTTGTTTTGTTAGGTTTGTACTGTGATGTACTTTCTAGGAAAAATAAATATCATCAGTTTCTATGTAAAATTATTGAGATATGATTTAAATGCTTTTCTAGGCTGTTTTTTAACGATTTTTAGTAAATTGATTATGAGGAATTATGACCTACTAATTTTTGATGACTGCTCTTGTGCTAAGAAGTTCTAAAGAAAAATATGAATCTGTTGTTTAACACTTTTCACAGTGCTAAGTATTTAAATGTGCATTTCTGTCCTGCTGTTTCATCTTTTTGTATAGGCTGTTGTACTCAGTGAATTGTGATAAAAATTTTATCATGGATCTCTTTTAGCATGATGTAGCTACTATAATTTTTGTAGATTTTTCTAGACTGTTTATATAGAGGTCACAGTTCAAGCCTTTATTTTCACATGAAATGATAAGCCCTTTTGGCAATTGTTTTAATAAGTTTAATATTGCTTTTTGAGCACTTCTAATTATATAATGCTTGATGGTCATGTTATACAGTACCATGGTTAAAATGTGACGTGTGATTTAGGAGTAGTGCTACTTCTCTTTTATGCATGTGTTGTATGTATGTGTGCATACACACACCCACCTGTCTTTATGCTCTTCTCTAAGTAGTTAGAGAAGAGATATGCACGTACTCAGTAAATAAAATAGATTGTTCATAGAGAGGAGATATGCACCTACTCTGTCAAATAAAATGTTAATCATACTCATTCATGAGCATCGCACCTATGCATTCGTTATACTTATACATGTGCATCGTATCATACAGGTTCGCAGGAGGCCCCCCTAGCTTTGGAGTTCGAGGAGAACCCGCAGGAGGACCAGCAGCAGGAGGTTCCAGTAGGAGAGGAAGGAGGGGTCGGGGGTGAGGATCTTCCTGAGTGCCCTGATCACCGCGCCAGACGACTTTAAGCAAGGCAAGCCCCGGAGCATTACTTACCTATGCTTTCTAACAGTCTAATTATGCTTTATGATTGATGCATTAAGTATAGGAGTTGTGTGCAATCGTTAATGCATTATATCCTTATTTACCCTTGATTATCCTGCCTTGATTACCCTGCTAGTCTAGATCAAATTACATTGCTTAGCTTGCTTAGACGGTAAAAGTCGGGTGATTTTCTGTCACCCGCGAGCATAGGTGGTTACTTATGATTGGAGGAAAAGCTTTATATTGATATCATCTGGTTATTGGATATACTGTGATAATTGGAGACCGGACGGAGTCTTATGGGGTTTCGGACCATAGTGATTCCGTCTGTGTCGATTAAGGACCGTGCCGTTGCGCGTCCCTCGAGTCATGTTGAACGCATGCCTCACACTTAGCTGGCCGGATAAGTCCTTTCGACCGTGAAGCCTAACACTATTCAGGCCGGCTCTTGATCCGTTCGCACTATATAGGAGATGGATGGGGGACTACGGGGCGCGAAGAGTAAGTCCGAGGTCCAGCATGGCTGGCTAAGGCAGTCAGGCGGCCCCTGGTACGGTGGTTCCTGTCGAAACCGTGTTTCTTCCCGAATAAGTGCCACGGTGACCTGTAACTCACTTCGCGTGTGAGTGTGGTTTGTGTGAGGAATAGCCTTGAGCTTAGTTATAATCGATTCGAATCGCCATCGTTCCTAGATAGTGAACACTTGACTTGAGCTACGCCATCGCAGTAATGATTACAGAATGTTGTGAATGATGATGATGGATTAAGCTAATATGATTATGGTTACTACTTGATTGCTTAATCATGATTAATAAACTATAATGATGTATAGTATAGGTGCTTATCTAGCATTAATAGTATTGATTAAGCTGAGCTGTTGCTATAAATTGGTTACCACTGCTTTTCCGCAAATGAGTCGAGCTATCCCCTGATAAAGCCTGTCATACTCCTTGGAGTCTTTTTATTTATGTCAGTCGGGTAAATGTAGCTGAGTACCTTCTCGTACTCAGGGTTTGTCCCGCTTGTTGTTTGTGTAGATGGCCATACCTTCCACGGGTATTGTGAGACCTGCTTATATCCAGTGGATTAAAGTACCAGAGGGCATGGTCGTTCTTACTATCCTCCCCATTTGCTTTTGTGGATTGATCATCAGGCTGGCACTATATTGAACTTTAAGTGTGTGTGGGTTGAGCTTTTAAAACTACTTTGCTTTCGCTATTTAAATTCGAGACTTGGTTTGTAATAACTTTTATTCCACACTCGATGTTATCAAACTATTTATGAACTGTTGTAACGTGTGAATGGCGACGCTAAACTCATGCGATCTTGGTTGATGATGTTAGGTTTGAAATCCTTCGAGATTTCCGGACTACCGGGTTTATAAGGGCTTAAGTGTGCTAATTGCTTGCTTGGCGAGTGGTTTTTACACTTATGTTTTTATAAATTGGGCGGTTCTGTTACACCCTCCACAATTAGAATAATATAGAGAAAATTAGCGTGGCCCCCATTGCAAGGATGACACACTCAAATTGAGAAGTGGCTTAATTTTTTTTTGTTTTGTAGTCTAGTCTATTTTTAAGATTTTTGAAGCTTAGTTCACAACTTTTTATTCCTAATCCCTTTTTTTTTATGTTTTGTAGTCTAGTCTATTTTTTTAGATTTTGTAGTCTACTCCCTCTGTTTATTTATCACCTTCATCCAAGTCTTTGGCGCAATGACCAAGAAACAGAACAAAAGCACTCAGTTTGCATTTAACATCGCGGGTTGAGTGTAGATAAAGAGTCACAGCAAGCAATAAACAACAAAGAAGCAATAAATGCAGCAAGTGGTAAACAATGGGAAGCAAAGAAGCAATAAATGCAGATAAGTCACATGCTAATATGAAGTAGATTTTTGATTAAAAGTTTTTTTTTTGCTCAGATGAAGAAGATAAATAAATGGAGGTAGTTTGCAACTTATTTTTGGATTTCTAATCCTTGATCTCTTACCCAGTTTTTCGGTTCTTATATCAAGGATGACACACACAAACTAGTCCCATTTTTTGTGGTTTTGCAATTTAGTGCAATTTTTTGTTGAGATTTTGTAGTTTGGCCCTAGTTTACATATCTTTTCAGTTTATAGTATGCCAGCATGGTTTCTTGCCTGCTTTTTGGTTCTTATATATATAAAGTATATATATTTTTTTAGAAACATCTCCTTTTCATTGGGGTCCAAAATTTTGAGTCGGAGGCTGAAAAAGGAAGTGAAAAAGACTAAAGAACAACTTATTCAATCACAAAAACGTGCTTTACATAAGGGTTTTTTTTCAAGAAATTCCTGAGAAACTATCCTTTCATGAGAAGCAATGAATATGATTGAGTTTTGTGCTTCCTTAAGGTAATCATACTTAGTTCTAGAAGTACAAATATATTGTTGTTTTAGTCTACATTGTTCCTCAATAATTATCTGACATGTTAAATTAAAATTATGTCGATGGATTTGTTGTGGTTCCATCGATTCCATCATAGTTCCGGCTATGTACTTAATACTCCTATAAAACCTTATACAAATCTACATGTAATTTATGTTTAAAAGTGAACTTTTTTCTTATCAGCAATATGATGTAGCATGCGGCTTGAATTTAACAATAATTTAGCGACAAGGCTACTTAGAAATCAGAGATATCCACTACTCTACCTTAAATATATGAGAGATTATTGTGTTTAGAAAATAAATTGCTACATGAAATCCTAAGAAACACTTGAACTAAATCCACTTTGACTATGGAGTCTAGTGGCCAGGACTAGGCCCAGGTGCGTGTCCCTCTCAGCCACTGCCTGAACTGATTGACTCAGATCCTATTATCCTCAGTCACTGCATGCTGGTGGCCAGGGCCAAGTCCAGGCGCCTCTCAGTCATCCATGCTGGTGCCCAGGACCAGGTCCAGGTACCTCGGAGCCACTGATATACTACGCCTTACCATAGCATCTCTTCCTCCCTCACAAACAACTCAAGAAACGTATACTATGCCTACCATAACATCTCTCCCTCCCTAGATAAACGCTCATCCTCAAGCTGAAACTACACATCGTGAAAGGTGTCAACAGACCCCCATGTAGCCTCCAGCTCAAGCAAGTAGTCCCGACGGTGCCATTATCAGCACCCTGAGAGTCGTCATTGTTGCAATCAGCCGTCTTCAAGTAGAAGATGTTATGGTAGCGCCTCATCTACATGGAGGTGACTGACTGCAACAATGACTACTCTAAAGATGAGGATGCCGACGATGGCACCACCGGGCTACCTGAGGAGGCGGCGACATGTGAGCCTATTGACACCTTCCGCGATGCGTTCCTGTCGTTTCTGTTTGTGGAGGGATGGAGTGATGTTACAGTAGGCGTAGTATACCAGTGGCTCAGAGGTGTCTGGGCCTGCTGGTCAACAGCATGCATGGCTGAGAGGACTTGACCCTGGTCACTAGCATGCAGTGGCTATGGGACCTCAGTCAATTAGTTCAGCCGCAGCATAGAGTGGCTAAGAGGGGCACCCACGGTGACATGCAGCTTACAATGTGAGAGCAGTGGGAGGACGGACGCGCGCCGCAGTACGCACCGCGGCAGGCGGAGCCGCGGCCCACATTGCGGCCCAGCGTTGGTGGCAGGGTAGAGAGGGGAGAGGGGCGCGGGCGCCGCGGCCACCGTGGTGGCGTCTGTGCCCGCCCCGGCCGCGCCATGCCGGGGTCACCAGCCGGGGGGCCACAAATTTGCCATGCCCGTGCCACTTTTAGGACCCACCGATGAGGGAGATGAGGGGCCGACCGCCACAGAGGCCTAGCCGTGGGTCGCGCCGCATCACCTGAGGGCAGGGGCACCCGCGCTCGAGCCCGATGGAGGGGGCGAGTGTGAGAGGAGTGGGCAAAGGATCGGCCCGCGTCAGGTTGACGATAAAGCGGACAAGGGACCAGACCGAACCGGTTTAGATCGCTTGCTCGCTCGATCTAATGGCTATCAGGTTAACGGGCGACGTGACATTGTTGTTTGCCCACTTTTGGTGCAAGAATTCTATATAGAGATTGTAAAATTTTGTGCATGATTTAGAGGGGCAGTCACAACTGAGTTCTTCTTAGGGTCCTATAGGACCCGAACCAGTCCTAGGACCCGAACCAAAAGCCCTTAACCAGGCCATATGCAGGGGCCTCGTCGAGCCCAATTGCGGGTTTTCTGATTCTCATCAATTCCTCGTATATATCTGCAGTAATATAATCAATGGGAGGGGAGGGGCACCACCACCAACACATCCTCCGCCGCCGCCGGCCATGGCACCAACAACGGCGGCATCGACTCTCCTGCGGGCTTTCCGCAACGCGCCACTCCCGTCTCGCGCCGCCGCGACGGCCTCCCGCTCCGCGCGCGCCGCCGCCGGCGCTCCCAGTCCCAGTCCCAGGCGAGGCTACATCTGCGCCGCCGACCACGCGCACCTGCCGGCCGACGCCACGACGCCGACGGACGGGGACATGGAGTCGGACGCGGCCATGCGCTCCCCTGTACGCGCGCTTTCGCAAGGCGTTCGGCAAGCCGGAGCGCGACGCCGCCGAGCTGGCGCGCAGGTTCAAGCTGTTCAGACGGCAGGCGGAGCTCGTGCACTACCACAACACCTACGTTCCGGCGGATCCGGCGGAGGCGGCCGTTCACCTCGGCAAGAGGAGGGAGGCGGAGCTGCTGCTCGCGAGAGACGAGGACGTGTCGCACCTGGATGAGTGCCATCTGCCCATGGAGCTGGGGCCATTCGCTGATGGGCAAGAGCCGGAGCTTAGTGAGTGGGATCTGAGCAGGTTGAAGGAAATCGAAGACCGAGAGAGGGATGATGCAGCAGGCAGTGCTGATGCTGCTGTCTAATGAGATGTTAAAGCAGACTAGTTTGCTTATTAGGGAATCTATCTATTTTTCCAACATTGTTCAGTCGTCCAACGATGTTAGTCATTATATTTTTGGAATTCGTTTCTGAAAAAAAAATTCGGAGCTCACCGAATTGGACGAAATTCAGAAAATTCGGAAATTTCGGACCGGTAACCCATCAGAAATTTGAATGAATTTTGAGGAAATTTGAACAAATTTTCCCCAAACAGTCAGGCATGGCAGTGGGCATGGAACGGGTGCATGCAGCATCGTCGTGGAACCAGCAGGTGATGGGGAGGGTCGCGATGGTGCGGTGTGGGGCAGCATAAGGTGCACATAGCGAGCGTGTTGCCGGCGGCGGAGGTAGCGAGCGTGTTGCTGCAGATAGCAGAAGGTGCAGAACGAGCTCAATAACGTCATGGTAGCGAGTGTGGAGGAGAGGCCATGGCACAGCGGCGGGATCGAGGCACCAGGAAGCGACGACGGCTCTCGCGGCGGCGGCGGCAAGGAGCGAAGACGCTGGCCATGGAGCGTGAGATGTTTTTCAGCGTCGTATTGATGAATGAAGGTTTCTGGGCTCTTGATTGGACCGTGAATGGGCCGAAAATTTAAACTGGGCCAAAATATTTTGGCTGGTTTGGTTTTATCTCGGGCCAAGCCAAAATGGACGAATTTCGGTAAAATCCGGCCCATTCAGTCCGAATCCCAGAACCTTATTTCGATGAAATTCAGAAGGTTTTGTTGACCTGAAGTTGTTGGTTACAGCATGAAATAGCTTCAGGGACAACTTTTTTGAAGCTATTTCATTTGCTGCAACCAACAACTTTAGGTCAACAAAATCTACTGAACTAATCTCTTCCACTTCAGTTTTTATTGACAGCCATGTGCAATTAACAAAATATACAAAACCTGTTGGTGTTTTTGTCCAAAAAAAACCTGTTAGTGACAGCTCATATGAAAGACAACTTTCCCTAAGAAACTTTATTTATATTTAGGCCTTGTTTGGCCGCCTCAGTCCCTCCCAAACTTTATGAATTGGGATGTATTTGTGTGCAGGTAAACAAGACAAGAGGCCAAACAGACAAGATAGAAGTGGGACTACCTAGTAAATAAATTTAACTTGCCTGAAGAAAGCACATGGTGATTAGATAGAACAACAATACCAACCAACAAAATTGCAGCCCAGGAACTTATTGTACAAAACAAAACGCTGCACGGTATATGTAATTCAATTTTCCTAATTAAATTCTATAAGTCTGCAGGTTTGTTTGCATGGAGAAACCAATCGATATGGTAATTACATGGATAATCCGTCCCAGAACTTGATGTGTTTCAACACGATTGTTCAAGTCAAACAATTTATTCCATTTCAGTACCTACATGGCCCAACAAAGAGGCTTTGGAACAACAAGAGTACACGCTACTGATTTCCATAAAATTACAGTTATCAAGCTGCAGGGAACAGGGGAAAAAATGATCAAGTAGATATACTCAAGGTCACCTACATAGAAACCAGCTTATCGAAAGGAAAGGATTTACCAGCCGGCTAGCACTTGATTTCTGTGGCGGCTGTTGTTGTGCTGGAGCTGCTGGATAATTACTGCCATAGCATATTTGTCCAGGCCCTGGAGTGGTTCTTAGTTGCTCGCATACCTCTGGTGACACAGAGTTCGCATACCCTTCGACAAGTGAACAATTCCATGGATCAGTAGATCTGACACTGAGAGAAACATTTGATAAGCAAATATTGCTGAAGTTATCCCCTGGAATGCCCTGCAACATTCCTGCAACACCAATGTTGACACCCACAACATCCTTGATAGTTATGTTACTTATGGTGGGGAGTGCATTCTTGTTGTAGTTATCATCAGGGTGTTCACCATAGTTTCCAGTGATCCTGATGGCTATGGAAACATTGTCAAAGCTCACATCAGAGACATACACGTTCTTCACGTATCCTCCACGCCCTGGGGCTGTCTTGATTCTGATCCCATGCACTGAGTTGACAATCCGGATGCCCTCTGCTCGAACGTCTGATATACCACCTGACATCTCGCTTCCAAAGGCAAGTCCAGCGCTGTTCCTTGTCTGTCCGGTGATGTTGCGGATGCTAATGTTGGAGCTAGGATGAGCAAAAGAGATGCCATACTCATCCCACCCACTCTTGATGACAACAATGTCATCGCCATTTCTGATGTAACAATCTTCAATGCAGACGTTTGTGGATGAGTCTGGATTAGTTTCAAGTTGCATTAGTACCAGATATGGTGACAGAAAAAAAAAAAAAATTTTAAAAGAAAAAAAATACAGTTCATGACTTCACAACGTTGACAAAAATACTGGTGTCATACATAAAGAAACAACATTTTAAAGTTTTTGAACAATTTATGCAATAACTATGGTCTTTCACTTAATTAGGACTCATAAATCAGAAGAAAAGAATCAAAGCTACACATAATAATATACCTGATGACTATCTCAAGTACTGAACATACAAATGTATGATGCACTCTATATTTGAATAGTTACTTAAATTTTGTCCTAGTTCAGATTTAGTTTGTTTCTTTCAAGACAGAACAAAGTCTTGCAATTTTACATCACATTGATTTTTTTTTAAGGAAGTGCAGGGCCAACGGCTAAATGGAGCAAACAGGGCATAAACTTAAGAAACTATTCATTTAAAGAAATAATACAGTTAGCCATAGCAGCCCAATAAAGCACACCTGGATCAATGCCGTCGGTGTTTGGTGAACTGATAGGCGCTAGGATTGTGAGATGCTGAACCAGGACTTGGCTGTTCATTCAGGAAAAACACTCTAAATGATAAAATTGCCATTGCGATTGAAACAGTGCTTCAGGTAAATGACAAGAGGAGTGCTGAAAAGGAACCTGCAGTATACAGGATGGATATTCCAAAATGGCGAATTTACAAAAGTTAGGTTGGAAATAACAACTCTGGTAGAGTACATCAGTTCAACAAGCGGTGGTCTAGTATAATTTAATGTGTGATTGTGAAACCAGTCCCACCAAACTGCACCTTGGCCATCGATGGTGCCATTGGCACCTGAAAAGATCATAATCAATAGCTTGTCATGCACCAGAAGATTAAAAGGCTAGCCATCTGAAGTGCTTGATGCAACTATAACTATAACACTTACCAGTTATTGTTACATCAGTAAGATTGGATCCAAATATTAAACTTTGATGTCTTTTACCGGGTAGTTCTCTACCACGGCCATAGGATGGAAGAGCATCAATAACTGGCCAGTCAGAGGAGTCCTGCGAATATCCTCATAAGGACACCATGACGAAATGGCTGCACTGTTGTTTCAGTACAAACTTTACCCATCAAAATATGAGATGTACTTACAGTAAACATATGATTAGTATTGTTATTATTTATTGTTAAGATGTACTGGAGATTTTACATCCTTTTAGTTTCGATAGGCGAGAACTGTAAGGAAAAAAAACCGAAGGTTTAAAGTTACAGTGATGAGGCAAAACAGAATTTACTCTACTTAAAGTAGATAAATTATCGCCTACAAACCATTTGTGAAATAATCTTACTGTTGATCCAAGAATTACGGCGTCCTTGTCCAGTGAGAGTGTGAGATGGCTGATTAGACTAAAACTCCCGGTCAACCACCTTCCAGCAGGGACAAACAGCTGCGCCCCGCCCTTCTTCGCGAATGAATTGAGGTAGAAGAGTGCATTCTGAAATGCCTTCGTGTTAAGAGTCACACCATCTCCAACAGCACCAAAATCGGTTATTGAGGCACTGTGGGGCCTTTCTACACTTGCTGTCAAGTCCTCACAGTACATGCCACACACACTAGCCCATTGGGTCTGAGCAACAATGGTTACGAAAACCAAAAGGACTTGACAAATCTGCACAAAATTCAAAGAGCCCACATCAATAGCCTTAACATTGAAGTTTCCTCCATTCTTAATGGTCTGAGTGAATATGCTGGATCTGCATTATGCCGTTTCCATGGAAGACAGAGTAAAAACCAAACAATTCATGAACAATGCAGTTTCCAGTTTTCAGGGCAGGTTTTGTTTTGTTTCCAAATTCATAGTTACATAGGAAAAAGTGAAAAAGAAGGATGGCAGCTATGTTAGCTCATGTCAGGCTCTGTAGCACATTGGCGTTTTTTCCCCCAAGCATGAAGCAAGTGTGGACCTAATGACAGAAGTAGGATCCCGCTTCACCCATCCCATGGATTGAAGTTTGAAGCAACTGGTCTACATCCGAGCACTCCGAGAGCCAAATTAACCCCCAGGTCCCATTCAGGAAGGAGCTGACGGTGGAGCAATTCTGTCTCAAAGCAAGGAAATACAAAAAACTGAAGCGCAATCCCAATTCAGACACAAAACAGGAAATTGTTGCCCCTCTTACACTCGTGGATCTACTCATCTTCTTGCTTGAGTCGAGCATTCAATCCTTTCCTCTCCAGCGGCTACTGAACTCCCACCAAAACACCTGCGCCGCCCGCCAGTGGGAGACCCCGAAGACAGACAGACAGGACCTGCAGGAGGCGCATGCTGTTAACGCCAAGAGACCAACGAAGAGCGTGCCAGGGGCACGCACGGCGAACCGAGAGCAGAGGAACTGAACGAGCTTCGCTCACCGGAGGGGGCAGAGCAAGAAGTGAGGTCACCCTTCTCGGACGGCGAACCCCCTCTCAGCTCGTCGCCTCGCGGGACAGACAGCGCTTCCGTCCCAAGGCGAAGCGGCGGCGACGGCGGTAGGATTGGATTGGACGCCTGCAGCTGCTGGATTACGCGACGGAATGCGAGGGAGGGGAGGGAGGTGGTGGAACTGTGGGAGCAGCGTCAATCTCAATCATGGCGCCGGCCGAGGGGACCAGAACGGAATGGATGGAATATGGATAGAGGAATGTCTGCGTGTTCAAAGCATAAAGCTGCGGGATTAGGCCCAATGGCGTCGACTCTGTGACATTTTTTTACTACGTAAACGTTAATTGTTTGCCACTGTTTATCATCGCTGTGTTATTGTTTTTTGGTGTTTGTCACCAGAACTTTTGCGGTTGTTACCTCCTATTACTAATCAAATCGTTTATAGTATAGAATCATCTAGATATGGGGCCAATTAGTTGATTCACGTGAAAAGTGAAACCTGTTACTTTTCAGCAAATTGTGCTTAGGTGACAACGTTCCAAGGCATTGCCAGTCTTTTTTTATGAATCTTCCAGTAAAAAAAATACAAGCAAGACATGATGGGTGCCGGTCGATTGTTATGGCGTTTATTTTTTCCGTCATTAGAGTAATGAGTTCTTATGTGGATCAACTTTGCAACACATGTAGTGTGTGAATAAGGCCCTCGTAACACAATTGGAATATATCTACGTGCTGGTCGGCGTGGGGGTGTCGGGTTGTTGCCAATAATATAATGCTTTGCCGGCTGCAACACAGTTACGAGGTTATTTGCTATAGTGTGTGGTCTGCCGGTTCGATATGTTTATCGCGAGTAATGACTGTAATCACATGCGTTGTCCTGGCAAAATATGGGTGTGTTTGGTTCTCGTTCCAGCTTAAGCCTAGCTAGTTTTTGGAGCCAGACCCAACTTAGCCTGGTTGATACAAGCCAATAGCTACTTATTTGGTTGGAGGAATTGATCAAGCCTGGTTAAGTTTTGGTTTGTTTGGTTGCTTGTTTTGGCTAGCATAGAATCACCTCCTCTCAGCCGGTAAACTTACTCTTTTTCAAGCATTCCATCGAACATGTCCTGTGCATCATCCTCTGCAGCTCGGCACATCAAACAGCATGGCGTGCCCGCGATGGTGAAGCAGCCCGTGGTGCTGTGTTGGTACGGAGCAACCCCGGTGTGGACAGCAACCTCGGACCGCGGCCGGAGATAGTCAGCACGTCGGACTCCGTGGAGACGTGGACAACGACGAGAGATTCTTCCCACCGGAGGCCCACTCGTCGTACCTCTTCTTGGCTCTGGTTCCGCCCATGGCGAGCGTGAGCTCTAGCTCCGCATCGTCGTCGTCCTCCACACTTCAAACGTACTCGACGACTGGCGCCACAACGTCGAGATTTGGCACGCGCAGCGGCGAGGACCTGCGTCTCCAGCCTCGCGTGCCGCCGTGCTGGAGGAGCTCGTGTGCGCGGCGCTGGCGCTACCGGAGCCGTCCGCGGCCGCAGTGTCGCTCGACTCTGCCGGCACATCTTGCGAGGGCCTTCGCGAGCTCGAGTCTGGCCTAACTCCGGCGCTGAGTACGCGAGCGAGCTCGAGTCCAGCCCAGTTTCGACGCCGAGCACGTGAGCGAGCTTGAGTCCGGCCCAGCTCTAGTGCCGACTGCCGAGCACTCATGCGCGGCGCTGCTCCCATTGACGGCGGCGTCGTGGGACGCATCAGCCGCCGTGGTGGCACGTGGCAGCGTGGCTGAGCAAGGTCTTATGCTAGTGTGTCAGGAGGTTGAAGAAAGTAGGCGGTGAAGCGACCCCCACGATGGCTGGTCAGGGCCTGGCTTCACTTGAACGGCCGAATCGGGCGTTCGACCCTGGCCTGGCTATCTCTGTACGATGGCCATCTCGTGCAGGCAACCAAACAAGTAAAAATTGGTCCTAGGAAGTCAGGCTAAGGGTTGGTCACCCAACTAAACACACCTTATGTGTTTATGGGCGAGCATTTCCCGTGACTATATAGGGCGTGTTTGGTACCTTGGATGAGCACCGGCCTGGCTCATGTGATGCAGGTTTCACGTGTTTGGTTTCTTGAACCGAACCTAGGAGCCATGCCCAACGGATGCAAGATTCTCCTTCTGGCCAGGCTGAGCAGGAACGTGGCTGGAGTTCGTCTCTATCGAGCCTGGCTCGCTCGATGCATGACGTGCGCTTGCTTTTACCACTTCGTGGCTCACCTAGGCGTGCTGGTGCTCTGAAATCCCGTAACCAAACAGCTGTTGCTTGTTTCATGGCGCTGCAGATGCATTCAACCAATCAGCTATGCCTTGCATGGCATCAACCTGGCTAAGCACGGCCTGGCCGCGCGGATGCGAGACAGGTTGATCAGAGAAGCCTACCAATCACGCCCATATAGCCCAAGCGTGTGTATAGAATGTACATCGGCTCTATACCATTTCCCTACCTCTCCCAAAGCTGTTGGCTTAGGAACTGTACTTGCAAGCTTGCTTCCTCTATTTGTTACTCACTAGATATTGACGAACTGTCCGAGTTTGCCGGAATGGAAGGATCCACTTGGTTGCTAATCATTTTTGTCTGCAACACGGTTTCCAAAGTATAATTTTGACTTAATATTTTTATAAAAATACTTATCACAAAATGATATATTTATACTTTTATGAAAATATTTTTTAAGACAAATCTATTCATATAGTTTTCATATTTCTAAACTCAGTAACTTAAAAATTATTCATGATTTATGTTCCCAATGTTTGATCCAAACCTTGTCCAAAACGACATCTAATTTCTATACGGAGAGAGTATAAAAAATCTTTTTGAATCACAGCCAACCGTTGTGGACTTATATTAAATACTTGTAGTAATAGTAATATAAAATTATACAAACACCTTACATATAAATGATTCCACATAATAAATAGACACATAGCGTTAGCCTTAATCATGCTTAATAATATACATAAAGTTGGATTTAAGATAGCATGTGGTCCCACAACAGATGAGGTGTTGCATTCCATGACAAACCAGATTTGTTGTGGAATGTGCTGACCCCGTTAATTAGAGTAGTCGGTATTGTATTAGTGAGTGTCGAGGTTGATGTTTACAGAGATTAGAGACGCTTCTATCTGCCAAAACATTGGTTTGAGATGTACTCCATCCTAAATTATCTAAATTATAAGTTATTTTAATTTTTTCGAGAGTTATCTCAAATTTGACCAAAATAACAAGTCATTTCGACCAAAGTCATGGCCAGTGGTTAGCAGTGCACCATAGATATATGATTGTGATGAATAGACATCTATCGCTGTACTCAACTCAACTACTCGGGAAGCTTGGTCGACGGCTGTATTCATGAACTTGTAGTCCCTTTTCCACCTAGCTTATGACAACGAAACCTCATAGGCGTCCCCAGTAGTCATGACATAGCTAGCTGACTGGATTCAGAATCTAGCTTTCAGAGTGACATAGAGAGAAGAGAGTGTAAGGGCCCTTTTGACACGGCTCTTGCCGGCTCCGGATACTACTGCCATTTTCACTGTAGCGGCATTGTTCATAGTAGTTTTTATCTCTCCTTTCCCTCTCTCTCACTGACACGCTTGGAGCCGCTGGAGCCAAAAAAATCTGGCTTCTTCGGCTCCTTGTGTGTCAGTGAAAGAGAGGGAAAGGAGAGAGAAAAATAACTCCTATGAATAGTGTTGCTACAGTGAAAATCACAGTAGGAGCCGAAGCTGTAGAATCCATGCCAAAGAGGAAGCATGGTGGTTGGCTATAGCTGCTCTTCTCTGCCTTGCAGCGTGAATCAATTTATTGGAATAGAGGAGAGAGAAGATAGAAAATAAAAATTTTACACGTAGAACCATTGTGGATGAGTTAGCCTTAAATAGCCGGTAGTCGGCTAGATTGTTGGAGAGACCCTATTAGTCCTTGAGTATAACAAATTCTAAAAACACTCATCAAATATGCTATGCTCGCATCTTCTTTGAATGATCACTGAGTGAGTAGGACAGACAACAGCCTTCCTTTTCGGTATATATTTCATAAATTTTTCACTACAGCATGATACATAAATTTGCGGGGAGCTAAGTTGTATTGTTTTGATTTGTTGGGTGATCACCAATAAAAATGGAATCCGTTGGATCAACAAAGTGACATCAACTCTCCCAATATTAGGCAATTTATTATTGGGGGGGAAGGGGATCTGTTTCATAAACCATGGGTTTGCACTTCTTCAGAACATAGAAAATATTCCGGATTTTGCATGATACTAGCATATAGCATCGTGTGTTATTAGAAAAAGTCACAGCTCGAGGCTGATGTTGAAAGAAATAAAAAGAAATATGTACTGATACAACATGCCGTGTGATGATGTCCTTTTAGGGGAAAAAAAAAAGGGGAATTCATTCCTGTTTGTAGGCACCATTCCTTTGGCTTTGACAAGTGACAACCATGCATCCACCATCTCGCCCTCTCCAGCATGTACATTACTTCTTCTGAACCTTCCCTTTGTCTTCTCAAACACCTCCTCAGCGATCCGCCTCGCCTCGCCCTCGGCCTGCCTCATCTGTATGCCGAATTTCTGATAGTACTCTATGAAAGCATCTGGGATGGGGGTAGCAATGGTAGAGACCTCCGCCTTGGCTCCATACACCACCTTCTGCAGTTGCAGGATCGATGCATGAACGAAACAACAGTGTTAACGAACAATCATGTTCACCACCTCTATACATGCATTTTTCTAGTTATTAATTAAGCAAATGGAGGAAGTAGCTAGCGATGTATTGTTCTGAACGAACGGACCTTTATCTTGGATTGGTGAATCAGTGCCAAGCACATCGGGCATGGCTCACACGACGTGTAGATTTCACAGTCGGAGAGGTTGATCTTTCCTAGCTTCTTGCAAGCCTGAAATGATGCCGAGGCATTATTGAGAGTGCAATACTATGAACTAGATTAAGACAGGTTTAACCTGCAAACCACCGCTACCTGTCTTATGGCAGTCACTTCAGCATGCGCGGATGGATCGGTGTCCTTGCGGACCAAGTTGTGGCTGCTGACCACCTCCTCCTCGTCGCCACGGACGATGACTGCACCGAAGGGGTACCCGTCGTCGCACTCGGCTGCACGGTAAGCTTCGTCCACGGATTTTGCAATGAATTTGTAGTCCCGCTCTGCTTGGCTTGCTGCTGCTGCTGCTCATAAAAATAAGACAAATCCCAAATTCAGACTCTCTTTCAACAGTGACAGAGTACAGAACCGAACTAATCCCAAATTCAGACTCTCTTTCAACAGTGACAGAGTACAGAACCGAACCGGCATATTTTTCTGATCAGAAGATGCATTAGTATGGCGCTTTGAATCCAGTGGGTCTCTATTCTTCCCATCCTTTATAATGGGTGATCAATTTCAGGGGGCTCATCTCTAATCCATGTTCCTGCAGTTTGGTTCACTTTTTTCCTCTGACTGTTTGCTAACTAGGGATAACCTGTTTTGTTGTGAAAGGGAGTCTGTCAACCATTTGTTTTTAAATTGTGGAATTGCCTAGTTCTTAAGAAGATTTGGAGCTTTTATCTCGCTGGTTTTTGCTAGACCTTGTGGACAGAATTTCTTGTCTGTTGGACAACTTTTGTTTTTTTTTTTTTTTACGATTGTTGCATAACTTTGGCTAAGTAATAAGTTTACTATTGTTCACACTTTTTCTGCTGCTGCTCTGTTTTGGGGATATGAGGTGTGGGGATAAGGATAGGGAAATAGATGAATGGTTACGATTAAATGAGGTGTGAAGAATGTATGGCTAGAATTTAATATTGGTCTTTCCTATCCCTATTATATCCCTGTCCCTTCCAAACGCCGCCTCAGGATGTAGTTGGAATGATGTGAAATCTTTGTTGCTAAAAAATGTGGCTATGATCCAAGGGTGGGGACTGGGGTGTGCTCTGCCCAACAGACAAGAAAATGGAATTATTCACCTCAAGATTGCAAGAGCTGAAGGACTGGGCACTTTGTTCCACAAGAATCTCTTTCTGAATCAAGTGGGACTTGTTCGCGAATGCGGGAGACTGGAGTATTGGACTGGACAACCAAGTCAATCCCTATGAAGCTTATCAAGCCTTGCTGTGTGGTGCGGGATCCTGGGAAGAACTTAACCAAGCCGGCCCTGGGAAGTGCCTGATCTCTGCTACGCTGGTGTGAGTGTGAGCTTGCATCAGGGTTTGTGTTTAGTTTCAGTTCCAAGAAAGTTGTATCGACCTTCATCATCAGTTCGTTCAGGTCAAGTGTCCAACTCAAAGAACAGTGCTATCCTAAATCCTAATCGGCTAGACAAGCTGGTTCGTTCTGCTGCCAATCGGCCAATCCCCAACAGATCTTATCACGGACAGGATTTCTCCCCGCACCGATCCAAGGCCAAGTCCAGGAGGCGAAAGTTCATGGGAATTCGTTACTAGTGGTGGAAGAGAGCGAAGGAAAAATACATACCCTGGGGCGCCTCCATGGATGGCAGTAGCAGGAGCTTCCTGGGAGAAGAAGAAGCTGAGCAACAGACACGTACTGGGACAGAAACGGAGGCGTGGCCGCGCTGCCGGTGAAGACGGTGGAATCTGCCGGTGACGATGATGAAATGGAAATCTGTGTGCCCCTGACCGTCAGGTTGGTGGCGTCGCTATCAAGTCCAGTGGTGCTACTCGGTATAATTAAATAAAATATATTTGGGATCATCATCCGCGAGGATCGTGCCTTATTAAAAACTCATTGGCAAAAGAGAATTAATATTGTACTACTACTAATAGTAGTACATGCATGTTTTTCAAAAGTTATTAGATGGCCTTGTTCGCTGTCTCGATTGCTTTGGTGCTTCTCTTGATCTCTTTCTTCCATGTGGAATCATTATTCCCTGGCGGCTCCGATAGACAAATTTTCATATATTATTCCTATATATTGCACAAAAGCTCAAACACATGTCTCACCCTACTACTACCCACCTCAAAATGGTTGCCCACGTTGCTGCTTTAAGCTGTCACAGATTAATTTATTATTCCATAGGTTCCAAATTATAGTACAATTTGATTTTTTCTAAATACATTCTTTTTTTGATATGTATCTATCAAATTGCATAGTAAAAGTCAAAAATCTAAAAAATAAAAAAAAATGTCTTATAATTTAGAATAGAGGAGAGGGAGTACTGACCGTATGTGTACTATTTTGAACAGATTAGAGTCTTATATTTCACGAGTATTAAAAGCTCCATAAATTTATATTTATGTACGATATTTATTATCTTTTTTTCTCCCTCTCTATTTACAAATTTTCCACCACAATAATACTTGTTTAGATAATATATATGCAATCTCTATTAGGTTTATATTTACCAATTACTCCATATGCACCTATGAGACTTTGTAATATGTATTAGTTGAAAGAAAATAGTTTAAATTGTGTTAACTCTTGTTGCATCTCCTTTTTATCATGCGTGAAAGTTGTTATAGTTTCTTTTATACATGTGTTAAGTCAAAACTCTCTAGTGCCCCTAATATAATTTATTCGATTTATAATTTATTGAAAGCTGGATTTTGGTCCTAAGCTCTACTAGGATAGTAATGTTATCCCACAGACTTCCAACCTCTTCACTGCAAGTTATTCACATTCTTTTGTATCCACTTTTGATTTTATTTTAAATTCTTGGCAATCCCCTCATGTTGTATGCTCTAGTTAGAGTTAAATGCACCAGCGGTCCTTGAACTTATAAGGATATGTCACTTAGGTCCACGAACTTTTAAAACGCACTTTTAGGTCCCTAAACTTATAAGGGTATGTCACTTAGGTCTATGAACTCTAAAAACACATTTCTAAGTCCCTAAACTTGTAAGGGTGTGTTACTTAGGTCCACAAACAAATATTGTAGTTCTATTCTATTTATATTTAATAATACAATTGTGAATAGCACATAAAAATAATATTTAAAATGAGATCATCAATAAATAAATAAACTAAAGTATTAAAATAATTTTAAAAAACAAATCTATTAACATTAAACTAAATTAGAAAAGTACTAAAAATTTTTGATCCTAATATATTTAATAATATTAGGAACAAATATATTAGCACATAAAAATTTTAGTACTTTTCTAATTTAGTTTAATTTCAATATATTTGTTCTTTTAAATTATTTTAATACTTTAGTTTATTTATTTATTGATGATGTCATATTAAATATTTTTATGTATTATTCACAACTATATTATTGAATATAAATATAAATAGAAATAGAAATACAATACTTGTTTTTGGACCTAAGTGACACTCATACAAGTTTAGAGATCTAGAAATGTATTTTTGGAGTTCATGGACTAAAAGTTAGGGATCCTTACAAATTTATTTTGTGTTTTGAGAGTTTGGACCTAAGTGATACATCCACTTTGTGCAAAAGTTTAAATAGGATCCGCTATATACGAATGTGTTTTATGAGAATTTATAGATCTAAGTGACATATTTATAAAACGCTAAGCACTTTAGCCTTAGCTCGCTATTTAAAACATTTTCTAGTTATTATTAGTACTATAAAATCACAGCTGGAACCTGAGGTTAAAAAGGAAAAATAATAACAACAATACTCATAACCATGTGACGTCTGACTGCCAGTTTCACAGGCAACGAACCGAAGCATGGAAATGGCACACCATGACCATCCTGTCTGGCTCTCGAAACGAACACCATCGACCATGGTTGCCCCCTCTCCCTCTCGGCCGCTCCAGCACATCACGGCTCTGTCCAAAACTTTCCCTTTGTTGTCTTCTCAAACACCTCCTCAGCGAACCGGGCCGCTTCACCCCTCGGCCTGCCGGATCTCTATGCCTCCTCAGTGAACCCAGCAGTAGCAGCGACCTCTGCCTTGGCTCCATACCATACACCACCTTCTGCAAAGTTGTAGGACCAATGGGGCGGGGGCAGCAAGCTAGGCAGCGATGTAGGAGTAGCTATATATTTCGAATGAAGTAGCTATATATCTTCGCCCACGGCTTTGGCGATGAATCTGTAGTCCCGGTAGCTCTTGGCCAGCTGCCGCTACCGCTGCTGATAAAGCCAAATCCCAAGTTAGATCAGAGAGCTTAATCGGCCGGGCAAGTTAGGAGCGCAAGATCGAGAGCGAGAGCATACAGACGACATATATACATACCCTGGGGCGCCTCCATCTCCATGGATGGGGATGGCAATGGCAACCTGCCTAGGATGAACTGGAGGGAAGGAGGCATGGCGGTGGTGATGAACTGGAGGTCCGGCCGTGTGCCTGTTGTGAACGTAAGAGTGGTGTCGCTCAGCGGCTCAGTCGCTGTCTCGTGCAAATGGTGCTTGTATTAATTTTTTTTTTGATGAAAAGGTGCTTGTATTAATATTCGCCTGGGATACTCATCCCAGGAGCGTGACGTACGTACGGTGTTAAAATAAATGAATGGCGAAGAAAGTACACATGCAGTACCTAAGGAGTAATAATAACCTTTCCACATGTGAAAGGTGGCGTCCTCACATGCTCTCATGGCTTTATATATATATATATATATATATATATATATATATATATATCGCTATTTGGTCCCCCTGCATGAATAGTTATTCGGTACCAAACCCATCTAACAGCCCACCAACTTCAAAAATTGCACCTCTCGACATTTTTTTTCCTACACATGGCTGAGATGGTGCTGGCCGATTTTCCGTGCCCATGACAAGCTTAGTTTTTCTGACAAGCTAACTTTTTTTTTCTGGGCAATTTCCCGACCTTTTTTTCTCTGGCAAAGACAGACGGTCCGGCAAGCTAAGTTCTTTTTTTGTGCAGAGATGCAGTTTCTCGTTTGAGTTTTTTTTTTTTTTGGTGCAGCTTTTGACATGCGTGAGTTTTTTCTGATCAATTTTTTATTTTTCGTGATTTTTGCCATGCAGCTTTTGACGTCCGTGAGTTTTTCGTGCATTTTTTTTTCCGTTCGCTAAACTTTTTCCCGTGCAGCTTTTTGACGTCCGTATGTTTCTTTCTCATGCAGCTGTTTCACATACGAGAATTTCTCCCATGCGTATTTTATATTGCAACTTTCACAGCGTAACACCCTACCTTTACACTTGAACCTTTACACTTGAACTGCAACATTGAAGGGAATAGTTTGGGCACCAATCACATGTGCAAATCATGATGACATCTGAAAATAAATTGCAACACAATAGAACATTTTGGAGATCTATAGCTCAAGCCGTGCAGATATACATCAGGAGACTCATCCCAACTTGCTCTGAACAGAAAAAAGGCTCATAATTCTGCTTCCGTTACAAGATTAATGAAGAAATAACTACATCTAGAGCTCCATGGCCAGCTTTGTTGCAGTAGCATCCGGCAGCGTGACACTAATGCTGATGCTCGTCATGCCCGTTTGTTGGCAGCAAAAATGCAGCGCTGAAGTTCCAGGTCTTCAGCTTCTTGTTGCAGCCCAAGGTCCATCGATTCATCCATTCTTGACCCTGCTGCACACGAACAGATGACCAAGAAATCATCAACAAATGCTATGTGTAGAAAATATAAACTCTGCTAGATGTAATGCGTACTGAATTAATGGCTTGATGCATTAGTTGTTACATTTAGAAATTACGCAATGCTAGGTAATTGAGCAAGGAAAAGGCATCAAAGTTTGACCTATGTACCACATCACCTTTATCCACCTCTCCTAACACATTATATCTCTAGATCCTCAGCTTGCTAACATGTGTGCATTAGAGCAGGTCAGACTCACAAAACTAAATGGTGGTACAAATCAAAAATTCAGTAGAGAGCAACTAGCGGAAAGCAATGCAAGTGCTCACATTTGTAGTAGTCATTTTAATTTATATATGTAATGTCAGCAGTGCATACATAAATCAAGATAGATAAATCATAAAATCAATGTCAAATTTTATGCATGGTGAAGACAACGATCAGTCCAAACAAGTGCAGAGCACCCAGCATACCTTGTTCATGCAAGCGGCACACTAGTGTGGCTGATCGAATGCCAATGAGGCCAACATCACCTACTGGTGGAAGAAGGGAAACTAATAAAATTAGAAAAAAATATAACTGGTGATAGCTGAAAATTTTGATAAGATTGTACCCATATGTTTTATTATAAGCAAATAGTGGCTGCACTAATCAACCTAGGGATAATGCTTGACACACTGACTGATTAGATAAATCAAATGCACAAACTACTGAAGCAAACCACGAAACCTTTGACCTCTTACCATCCTAATTAATGATATAGATCAGAGACCATTACAGCTTATCCTAAGTACGCATGTACTGCAAATATGATCCACGAGAAAAACACGGCAGTAGTAGTCATCTATCAGACCTAAAACTGACAGGGAGTAAAGGATTTGGCAATTCCGGTGATGCAAAAAACACAACTGATCCAAAATACAGTTAAAAGGAATGCAGTAATTTGATTGCTAATCAGAAAATCTTAACTCTGGCAAGGGGATGGTAATGGTACTCAAAAGCGGCTTATGTAGATGTACAGTAACAAAATGAAAAAATAAAATACCTTCAAAGGGATAATTGGGCATTGTTCTATCTAACATGTGTGTAGTCCTCATCATGATCCATATATAATTCAACCCACATTAGAGCACTCAGCGCATTACACATTGGCACACGAAAAACATGGCTCAATTTGTTCAACTAAGATGCATCAGCCCAAAAAGACTACTATTACGGCAAACTCAAAGAGTTTTATGGTAATATAAAAACATTAGGTAAAGACAAACTAGAAATACACAAGCATGCCATACATAGCTGTGGAAAAAACAGGGGCATTTGTATGCATATAAATATTGGATTTAACTATCAATGTGATAAAATGACCTCTGTACCACTTGTTTTCAGGTACCAGTCACCATGACATAGAAATTCTGAAGAATGCATCCAGTAACACAACAAAATGTACAGTGTCAATACATTTGATGATTTGGTGAGGATGTCCTACATCTAGAAAGCATGGAAATACCTTTCCATATCATACACTACAACCTCGGTTACACTCAGAGACGAACTGATTGATATAATTCACTGTTCTCAGATCAGGAAATAAAAATCATGCAACAATTGTAGAGACTATGACCAATATTTGAAGATTCAAACATACTTAGACCCAATATTTGAAGATTCAAACATACTTAGACAAATTTAGTTTTGGGATTTAATTCGTTACTCAAATCCAGGATAGGTTGGGATGCATTTTTTTTTGTGATAAAAGGTGGCATCTTAGTTCTGGAAAATTAGCTCACTGATCACCAACAAATAATGAACCACAAAAAACTCAATTATTTGCAGCTAAACTAGCCTGACCACAAAATTCTCATTTGTGAGCACAAAAATTAAATTATGTATGATATAGCAAAGAGTTAGGTTCCTCATCCCAAGATGAACTTTACATTTTAACTGGACTCCTAGAAATGGTGGGGAGTGAGAGATGTAGGATCTGGATTCAAGTTTGGAGTTTAGGAGCACTATAATCCATGTGAAGAGCATCAGCCAAGGTGTGCAGGTGGAGAGAAGTGGCATAAGGCAGGAGTCACAAGAGGTTAATGCTAGAAGTCAGTGGTGGATAATGTGGGACGTGCAGTTGCAAATACTAGTAAATTATATGGACCAGACGGATTTATGCATGAACCGAGCTGCTGCAGAAACACTTGCACGCTGTAAATATGTACTACATAATTGATATTTCCACATCATTTGTCAGTATTAAATCTTAAAATACATTGATCCATATATACTAGACTACAGGAGGATGATTAAAAAAGTCAGATTTTCAGGGGTTACTAACTAAGAAAATTTATCAAATGGAACGAAATTTGGAGCTATGAATAGTCATCCTTGGTTACCAGAGCCAAACCCTCCCTCCTATAACTGTTATAACACACACAGTGCAGAGCACAAACACCTTAAAATTCCAAATAAACATTAGGTTCCAAGTATTAAAGCCATAATCAAAGTTTCTAGTATTCTAAATGCCTGCACAAACTGCATCAAATATGTAAAAAATGAATCATAAATGCAGATTAAGCATGCCTTAAAAAAGGAAGAACAGGAATCGGACAAAACAAATTAGGGCAAAAATCTAAATTAATCACCACTTGCCCCAGCAACGGAGCAACATCATAATAATCAAAAAAGAACATGAGGGTGGAGAGGCACCTTAAGTGCGAGAGGAGCTCACAGAAACTAATTCAAATAAATCCAACTGTTGAGATGAGGAACTGCAAGCTGCTGCAGATGGAGGTGGATGCTTGGTGGTAATCGTTACAAGCAAAGAACCTCCTACAGGTGGAAGAAAAATCAGAAATTACTGTGGAAAAAAAATAAATCCCACAGGTGGAAAAAAAAAAACAGAAATTAAACCACAATGCCTAGGTGAAGTCCCGGTACCTGTAGGGTAGGCAACGTGGCAGCTTTGCTCGGCGTTGAACGCCTGCTGGCAACGACGTGGACATCCCGCATGATGCGGCTGCCAGACTGTGGCCGTGCAAGTCTGATTCTCCAAGACCCTCATGCAGCTACAGTAGACCATACACAATGCAAACATAAGTAAATCATAGATTGATACAACAAAAAGTGGAGCAATGTAGCATGTAATGATCCTGAATCCAATCTGTAAGCAATGCAAAGTCCATCAACATTGCAATCACAAGGGGATTCCAAGTCGTAAATACAAGATAAATTTGGGGATAGTTCGTTACTAATAATGATCTAAGGATCAAAATTTGACTATATGAAGCATGGTCCAACAATAGGAGCACCTCAAAATTATAGCTAATTTTTGCATGACTGGGTATTGATGTCAACACAGACTTCATATCTGATCACAAATTATTCCACGTGTGAACTAAACACTAAATTTGCCCCTTCACATGTATCCTTCTTGAAATAAGGCTATATGAATAATGTACAGATCAATGCCAGTATTTCTGTCCATGCAATTGGCAACATTGATGCCTAGAAAATAGTCATAAGTATTAAAAGGCGAATGGAGGGTTAGCAGTGCCAAAACTCAGGTAAGCATCACCAATGGCATCGAAGTTAGGTTCCTAGTGGCAAATAATGTCAAATGTACATGTAAAATTCTAGCTATCTTCAAAATATTAGTATGTTAAATCTGACTCAAGAAAAAAAAAAAAGGCAGTTTATTATCAAACTGTGTAAATGGTGACAGCTAGCACCCATGTGTGCACAGAAAAAATTAATTTTTAGTTTATCATACTGTGTAAATGGTGAGAGCTTAGAACCCATGTGTGCACAGACAAAATTAATTTTGTTTTGCAGTCTATCATATAGTTTCCTTGTCCCAAATAATGGCATTATGTTTTGCGGTACTGTACTGCTAATGCTACCTCATATTTGGTAGGCTAAATCGATGGTATTCCTAAACTTGTCCGGGAAATACACTGTTTCCTTGACAATTCAATTGAAAAACCACAATGTAAATATAAATAAATAAATGGTACAACTATATGTAAACCACAATGCAAGATCTGTGTATAAAGGCGGACAAGATCATGGCCACGGATGGGGCCAATAAGGAGGAGCAGAGCTCCTATCATACCTCGATCCTGATGAACATACTGCTGCCCCATGGCCGTATTGCGTTGCTTCTCAACTAAATCGACATCCTACCTCCCGAATCATGGGGCGGCAAGGCAGCCTGTGCGCAACGGCATCAGAAGGGAGGAGGGCCCCCGCACCGCTGCAGGCCGGGAGGGGCGAGGTCCGCGCGCCGCAGCCCATAGACAGGAAGCCCCGCGCGCGTACCGCCAGCCAGGAGGTAGAGATGCACCATACCACCACCGTCTGGGAGAGGGAGAGGACCTGTTAACCGCCGCTGCCGCCAGGGAGGGAGAGAATCACTGAATCACATGCCTGCTGGATGATGCGAAGCAGGTCAGCTCCGGTTGGTTGAGGGGCGCCGTGAGGGGGATGGATTCAGGAGCGGCGCGGCCAGGGGGCGGTGCCGGCGGGAGGAGGGTCGTGGAGCGGCACCGGCGACGGGTGATAGGGAGAAGGCGAGGCGTAAACTGAAAAAGATCGTGGGTGAGTGGGAGCCCGGAGGTGTCGTGGTTTTTTTTTTTTTTTTTTTTTTTGAGAGGGTGGTGTCGTGGTGCTTGGTGCTTGGGGCTTGGGCCTCGGCCAAGGGAAAAAAAATGGGCCGGGCCGAGCTTGAGCGGCCAAGTGGGCCTCGAGAGCATTGCTAATGGGGTGCTACCAGCTGATGGGTACCGAATAGCTACCAGGTACCATATATATATATATATATATATATATATATATATATATATATATATATATATATATATATATATATATATATATATATATATATATATATATATAGAACAGCCCCTAGGGTGGCTTATACAACTTGGATTATAAGATAAAAATTGTCTTGGTGCCATAAATAAGATTGGTGAAAAAACTATATGCTTTGATATCATATAAAGTTTGGTGAAATATAACATCCTCTTGTGTTCATGGCTTTGTGTTTTTAAAGCAAATTAAGAACTACTCTTAACATGACATGTACAACTTAATTACAAGTTAAAAGAGCTCGCCTTACAAGCTAAAAAAAAAAATCACTACAACAATCTTATACAATAGAAACTGAACGATTTATTTACTTTATCCTAACAAAATACACACACGTAGATGGTGAGAAATTTTATTCCCGTGCGGAACAAAACCTCAAAGACAAGTACCATAGGAGTACTACCTACCTCAGGTCGTAGGCCACATAGGTATTGTGAGCTCTAAAAAATTATTATTTGTTTTTCCTAGCATATATTGGTATAATATAATAATAAGATACTATATCTAAACAAGCGGGATGTCAAGCCTCATACCCATGATGAACGCAGAACAAGTTAGGGTCCGATCTGCGCGCACACACAGAAAAAAGATAGGCACGTAGCATTTCAAGATTTAGCACCAGTAATGCATGCATAAATACACACTCGTTTGCATTTGCACTTGTATACACTACAAAAAATCTGCCCGGGGGGTGGGGGGTGAATTCTACATGTACAGTATGTTAAAACTTATTTGTTGAAACAGAAAGCTTGTGCAAGAAAAAGAGAAAAAATAAAAAAATATATGCTAAAATGTGGCCATGTAGCCTTCCAAGATTTTACGGTAGTTGTTGATACTATGGCGAATAAAATGCATCAATTAGGTAAACCTATAAGAGCAAGTATAATAAGATATGCTGATATGGTAGAGAAAAAAAAGAGAGAAGAGAGATAAACTGTAAGCTTACAGTCAACTAAAGACATAAGAACCAAATTTTTTTTTTTGAGAAGAAGAGTTAGGCTATAAGAATACCAATTACTATATATGTTGGCTAAGAGGTAGACTACAATTATTTATACAGCTAACGGAAGACTATATTATTAACGTCTGAGTTCTGACATCGTTCTCAATCTACGATGGCACCCTCACCCTGAAAACATGAAACGTCAGAAAAGGGACTTCATACTTGAATTTAATGTGCTAAAGGCACCATCAGAAAGGAAGAAAGTAAATTCCATTAACTGCACATTAAGTTACAGAAAAGAAAAATCTTATGTCTGTTTATAAGAAATCAGGCATCAACAGAATGTTAAACATTGTGTCGGTGTCGAATTGATCCCGAATCACACATCAGCTAGGCTTTGGAAGCCCGGGCCGCCACGGACCAAAGAACGCAGCAAGAAATCACACTTACACGGTGAAGAAGTGGCGAGGTTTACAAGCAAACCAACAAAGGATAACCAATCACGCTTACGTGATGAAAAACGGCTAGTTTCCAGGCAAATTAGCAAAGGAACCGTCGAAGCACTTGCCCGGGAGGGACCCGGTCAAGGCAAGCCTAGGGCGTCATCCTTGGTCATCGGATCAAGAGATGAACAGCATGGGAGTTGGAAAAGATGGTAAAAGAGAGTTTGTAGACGTGTTTTGACGATTGGATAAATGGGAAATCAATCGGCCATGATTCTCTCATATATAAAGGGGGTGGTTTTATCCCAGTAAGAAACAAGTCCCAAACATAATCTCCAAGTTTTTCACGTCCAAAATAGGTTCAAAACCAACTTGGAAGCTAAACTGGCTCGAAAACAGCAGGAAAACCGGCTTAGCCGACTCCTAAGTTGGCCTAGCCGGTTTTCCACGGGGGCTAAAAACTAGGGGAGTCGGCTTAGCCGGCTTGGGGACTTGGCTAGGCCGACTTGGCACTGGAAAATCCAGGTGAAAAACTTTCAAAATTGATAATTAATTCATCTGGACTTTAAACGAGGCAAACCATATATGTTTTTCGATCATATTAACGAGAGAAACGCAATGGTGAGGTCCATTCTTGCATTTGGTGAAGTTGAAAAATCGCTTAGCCGACTTGGGGAGTCGGCTAAGTCGGTTCTGACTGATTCAGCCCCCAAAAAGCTATTTTGTTCACCCTAACTCCAAATGCGATGATCCAAGTATGTTTTCTTGCCGTCTGGTTGACAGAAACATGTTGGTAGAGTCTATTATGCCCTTTGGACACTTTTGAGTGTCATCTTGACAACTTTCTAGCTTGAAATTTATTATTTTTATATCTCACAAATGAAGTCAAGTTTGGACAAGATATTTTACAAGATTGTGTATCATCATATTATCTACATATGTAATTTTTTGACAAATTTAGACGATTTTTACCATAGTTTTGTATGGGTTTTCACGGGAAGTTTGTTTACACTAGATACGTTCCCAACTAACAAATAGGCTCCACCTGTCACTGAGTGATCTCACTTTTGATGTCTCCATACTAAACGGAAAATAGATTCATCTCATCCTTTCTCAACACCAAATAAAAAAGGGGGTTATTCGATCCTACAAAATAGAGACAAGACCATTCTATCTTATCTTGCTCCCGACCAAACGCTAACTTAGAGTATCTCCAAGAGTTTCCAAAACCCAATCTCAATCTGAAACTTCTTGGTAAAATTGAGAAAAAAAAACTACTCTTCAACAATTTACAATCTCAAATTAAACTCCTAATCTTTTCACATTTGAAGAACTCCTAATCACTCAGATATATACGCAAGCATATGCATCGGCCAATATAAAAATGGAAGGACAGGGGGAAGAATAAAGAGTGGGATAAGGTTACTGACTACAAAACACGGATTGATTCTCTAGGTCAGGGCCACATCCCATATCGAAGATGTATCCAATACGAGTACACGTAGGATACACGACCAATACATATCCTTGAAGTATCCAATTTTTATTTAATTTATTTATTTTCCGATACATGGGTTGATATGTATCAATAGTTCGATACGACCTAATCAGCCCAACAAGTAGCAGGCAGCGGTTGACCTAGCCCTCCCCTCATGTGGCGCATCCCGCAAACCCTCACAGGCATTGTCGCCTAGCACTGCAGCATGCGCAGTAGCCGAGACTGGTCAAGAGGAGTAGCGCCGCCGCTCTGTGGCTGCCAGGCATCGGCGATGAGCCTCCGCTGACGAGTTCTTCAGTTCTTCCTTCTCTCCATGGACAAGATGGACAGCATCGATCCGGCAGCCACATTTATGAAATGTGGGATTCAATGATTGAGAAAGTGAAGAAGTAGATATATAAATATGAAAGTTAGGAACCATATGAGATTTCCAACTTATTCTCAGTTATTCATGACATATTGAGATCTTGGTGCAAAAAGGAATAATCCACTTCATTGTTTGGCTCATTCACTCAATCCAAGGTAACAACCTAAAGTATAATTTTAGCATTCAGTTTTGTTTTTATCCATTCAAAATATAATTTCAAAATTTTCAACCGTAGATTCTACACAAAAAAGTGGCTTCAAGAGAGTGTTGGGCATGTACCTCCCTACAAGGATAAAAATGTATCACAAATGAGGATAAGTGGATAACATGCTTCAAGAAATTCTTTCACAATCTAGAAGAATTGGCTCAAGTAAAATAAGAGTACTCAAGATTCTCTAGTTGTTCATAAGAATTTAATGATCCTTATTGAATCCATGATAGATAGGATGTTTCCCCTATGACTTGGTGGTCAAATAATGGACAATCCATTCCTCTATTGATGAATTTGGTCATCGTATATTAATCAGCCAACCAGGTTTATCATCTTGTGTGAAAGAAATTGGAGTACATATAGCTTTGCCTACAGTGTTAAGAGGAATGCAACTCCAGAGTGTGCTGAAGGTTAGGTCTTTACGCATTCAAACTTGAGGCATCTTTCAAGAAGAATGGATGCATACAAGACTGAAGAGACAACAATGTGGGATGTGGGAGGAGATTCTCTTGATTCACTTGGTGGTGTAGGTTTTCTTGAAGTGACTAATTTGTCCCTTGATGAGCCTGACTTACAAAGTGTGACTTTTGGTTTGGGTGATCTACATCTTGATTCTGTTAATGAAGATGAAACAAATGAGGAAGAAGAAACTTAATGGATGCAACCGCTGAATTATGTTAGAAACAACAATCATGTCATTTATTAATTTCCTAAATGAAACTACATAATATTTGAAAAATTCCAATCTGCTGTAATAGAACCTTAGATTGTTGTGTTGCTTAATTTCAAAGTTTTAAATCTCCGGCTATAGCTGCCGTTATAGCTGGAGATAGCTGCTAGAGAACACCGCTAGGAGATTTCACTTTTAGCGTTAAGTATTAGCGGCCGCTAATAGCTGCGTTTAGCCGGCTATAGCCGCTAAATAGACCTTCATTTAGGGACCGGGATAACGCGCGAACCGTCGCGCGGATGGCCAGTGCGTGACCCGCTCCGTATCTAACGCGTGATTGGCTCAACACTGCCCACCTACCCCACACTGCATCACTCCGCTCGCTATATCCGCCTGCGCCCAGTCATTTGGACGAGACTGATGAGTACGCCTTGACGCTATATCACTCCCGCAACACTCCCTTGCACGTTTTTCAAAAACAAAATGTTCTCTAAAAAAACCTATAACTTTTGAACCGTATATCCGTTTTCAATTCCGTCTGCACTGATATGTTCTACGTGACAAGATGAGCAAAACTAAACCCCAGTTGCCTATATTTCAAATAATTTTATCTTAATAGCAATTTATGTGTAAAAATATGCTTTGGAGATTTATAAAAAGTTGCTACCATATAACACTAAACTTGCTACTCAAAAATAAACTAAAGTTATATTTGTTATATAGCATTTACATAAAGGTACTAACCCCTAAAAGAAAGTAGCAAAACAAAATAAGATAAGCTGCAATCTATCAAGACAAAAAATTATTAAAATAAACATGGTATAAGCTGTCAACTTAGGGTATTTATTAATAAATAAGGGTAACATCACAAAACAAGATAAAGTTGCAACCCGTAGAGACAAATTTATTAAAATAAACATTGAATAAACTGCCAACTTAAAACATTTATTAATAAATAAGGGTAATGGCATAAAATAAGATAGACTGCAACCTAGGGACAAATTATTAGAACAAATATTACATAAGCTGCTAGCTAGAGGGCCAAGTTATTATTTAATAACTAATATATAGAATTTGGAAGTGCATTCAAACCTGAAAAGGTGATTGATAACTGAAACTAAAAAATTAAAAAAACATGACTGAAAAACTAAAAGAAAAAATAACTTGACTAAAAACTAAAAATTAAAAAATCATTAAACCAATGAAAGAAAGAAACTGAAAAATATACACAATAAAAAAAGAAATTGACAAATAGTAAATGAAAAAATTAAAAAATATACAATGTGACAAACAATAAATAAAAATAAAATTGAAAAACAAAAAATAAAACTTAATTATAAAAAATCAAAATAAATTGCCAAACAAAAATAAAACTGAAATTGAAAAACAAAAATAAAACTAATTAGACAAAATGAAAAGAAATTGACAAACAAAAAATAGAACTAAAATTGAAAAACAAAAACAAAACTAAATTAGATAAACTGGAAAAATGAAACTAAAATTGATAAGCATTAAATAAAACTGAAATTGAAAAAAAGTAAAAACTAAATGAAACAAGGCAAAATGAAAAAAATAATACAAATAAAACTGGAAGTAAAATTAACATGACAAAAAATGAAATTGACCAAATCAATTAAATTGACAAATAGAAGATGAAAACTAAAGTAGACACAATGATGAAAATTAATCTAAGGATAAATAAAACTGAAAGTGACAACATTAAAATGAAAAATAAAATTGACAAATAAGTTGCCGCACGTTTAATACATTTGTTGTTGCACATTTGTTAGTATATATAATTTGTTGGAAGGTTAATATATAAGTTGTTGCACGCTTAATGCATATATAGCTAATAAATTTATAAGATAAGTTGCCTCGCATACAAACTATTTTAATTGAAAAATATGCATCATAGTCTTATTTTATAGATCTCATTGCAATCGGCTCAATAGTACAAACGGCTTTTGAAAATGTATGTGAAAGTAGCCGTGTTATATAAAAAAAAAGTAAAAATGGAATATTATTAGACTATTTTGTATAGAAGACAACAAGCTTCATGGTTATAGCTTTAATGGGCTAAGCTAACCGATCGCTCTATTCTTTGACAGACAATAAAAAAAAAAAGATTTTCTTTAGCGGCCACATGGGCCGCATCTAGACACCCACAAATCAGTCAGCCCTCTATGACGCTAAACGGAGTCTCGCGCGGGCCAGAAAGTTCTGCAGTCCCGCAGGCCGCGAAGTCGTGCGCTGCGCTAAAAGCGCGACCGTCCGCGTGATAACTTTTCCGTTCATTTAGCTGCATATAGCTGCAGGCCTGTAGCTATTGGATGGGCCCAAATCAAAAGGTTGGCCGGCCAGCCCAAATAAGCACACCCTCCCCGCCGTATCTACCGAAGTCAGTGCTCCTTTCTCCTGCTCTTCTCTCCGCAGAAAAGAGGCGGCGGCGCTCGGAGCCGGCGGGCCGGCCGGCCGGAATCCCTAGGCCGCGGCATCCGGAGACGAAGGTGGCTGGCGGCTGCAAGATCGACGAGAGTTGCGAGGTAGTCGGTGCGGTAGTGGCTATGAGGCGGAGGGAGCTGTGTCGCTGTGACATCTGCACACCCTGATTCTCTTCTTCCCTAAGCGGCACTAGCTAGCAGCTTCAAATGGCTGACACCATGGCATAGCAATCTGGCAAGTTCTTCTCTGTTGATCTGCTCATATTGTAATCTCGCATCTTGTCTAATGGTCTGATGGTGATAGATTTGTTGTTTCCCAGCTTGGCATGATGTACTCCTATGAAATGATTATGAAGCGATTACTACTATTTATGCAATGTTCTGTAATTTTTTCCTAACTTCTACAAAACCGCTAAATGCCCATAGCTGCAGCTATCTCCAGCTATAGCTGCTCTTAGCTGTTGCTAAGGACAACAGTTAAGAGGCTTAGCCGGAGATTTAAAACTTTGCTTAATTTCCTTAACCGTGAACTTTAGTACTCTACTATGGAGTATGGACTTGTTATTTGTGAATTTGGTATTTCTGTATCGCTGTAATGTATGCAATAGCACTGTGCACTTATGTAGTGTGCACTTGTAACTTGTATGGTATTGTTTATTATGTATGTAGTTAATTTATGCGGTGTGTATTATGGACTTGTAATGTAATGTACGCCGATTATGTTTGAAAATTTAATGTGTATTCTTCTATATTTATTATATAGAAAAATACTCAAACATATCTGTATATTATTTTTTAGAAAAATAAGCGTATCCGTGTATTCATATCCTTCTATACCGAGATACCGATACACGTATATGTATTCTTACAATTTACGTTTCTGATGCAAATACATAGGAGAGAAAGAAAATATGAAATTTGGTCAGGATGATCTAGAAATAGTCCAAGATTTCTGATGTCAAATTGTCTTTTATATTTTTTAAAGCCCACATATTGAAAATTGTTGGAGGAATTCTAAGAGCAAATATATTTATGGTCTTATAGCCTGCTAATTATGATATGGAGAAGGGAAGAGAGGAGAGTTTGGCTCTTATGCAAACAATAAGTTGGACACCGAAGTATAGACATTAGTGGGTCTCAAATAGCAAGTGTTGTGAGCACAAAAAAGATAGGGAAACTTTTTTTATACACAAATAGGAGAGAGCTATTGACCTATTGTATAGCTTAGCTTTCATATAACTTACTTTGTATCTAAGCACTTGGCTTTATTAGCGAACTAGCTCGCTCTAACAAATGCACTATGTTTGTAACTTCTTTAGCCACTTAGGAATTAAAACTCGTTGATTTACGTTTTGGGGAACTATAGGAGATCTTATAGAAGGATCACATGCATAGATATAGGCTAGGTTTGCCTAGATAATGATCACAGATTCACAGGCACGGCTTTAAGTGGGAAGGCCAAACCATTGGTGGTGGTGAACTTCTCGCTGACGTCCACCTGCTCTAGCGAAATGCCGTCCGGCAACCGCCACTCGAACGCGTGAACCAGCGATGCCAGCATCAGTGGCACGTCGACCCGCTCTGCCATGGGAGTGCCGGGGCACAACCTGCGGCCAGAGCTGAACGGGATGAACTCGAACTGTTTCCCGCGGTAGTCAAAGTCCCTGTCCATGAACCGCTCCGGCACGAACTCATCGGGCCTCTCCCACGCCGCCGGGTCGCGCATGATCGCCCACGCGTTGAAGATGATTGTACTGCCCCTGGGCAGGACTTTTTTTATTTTTTAATCCCCTTTTACAAAATATTCCAATAATATTCCCACCCAAATAGTATTTGCACATATAGCCCTTTTTGGTTACGCGCCGGTGGGGCTGGCGTGACCAAATAACGCTGTTACGCCACATGCATTGGCGTGACAAGATCTTACCCGTTGGACGTCGTTTCCGGCGTGGAAAATCTTGTCACGCCAATGCATGTGGCGTGACATTTCTTGTCGCGCCACCCCGGGCGTGACAAGACTGAATTTTCAAAAAAATCATAACTCTTCCATACGACGTCGGATGAAGATGATTTTTTATATCAAAATTGTAGCTCTCGAGGAGATCTACAACTTTCTAGTTTTGAGTTTTTTCATTTGAGAACATTAAGATGCTCAAAAAATTAAATACTTTTTAGCACCATAATAAACATTATAAGAGTTCGTCGCTTTTGAAAATTCATATCTTTTTTGTGCGGTGTCAAAAAAAGATACTTTTTATATCAAAGTTGTAGCACAAAACGATATCTATGACTTTTTAGTTGAAAGTTTTTTCATTTGAGGGCGTTAAAATGCTAAAAAATAATATAGTATTTCAGCACCATATATGGAGCTAAAATACTATATTATTTTTTTTGAGCATCTTAACGTTCTCAAATGAAAAAACTTGCAACTACAAAGTTGTAGATATCATTTTGTGCTGCAACTTTGATATAAAAAGTATCTTTTTTGACACCGCACAAAAAAAAGATATGAATTTTCAAAAGTGACGAGCTCTTATACGCGTTTATTATGGTGCTGAAAAAGTATTTGATTTTTTGAGCATCTTAATGTCCTTAAATGAAAAAACTCAAAACTAGAAAGTTGTAGATCTTTTCGAGAGCTGTACATTTTGATATAAAAATCATCTTCATCCAACGTCGTATGGAAGAGTTATGATTTTTTTCAGTCTTGTCACGCCGCCGAATGGCGCGATAAAAGATTGAATCGCGCCACATGCATTGGCGCGACAAGATTTTCCACGCCGGAGACGATGTCCAACGTGTGAGATCTTGTCACGCCAATGCATGGCGCGACAAATGTTTTGGTCACGCCAGCCCCACCGGGCGCGACCAAAAAAGGGCTTATATGTGCAAATATTATTTGGGTGGGAATATTATTGAAATATTTTATAAAAAGGGATTAAAAAATAAAAAAATCCCCCCTGGGCACCGCGTAGCCGCCGATCTCGACGCCGTCCTCCACGGCCTTGTGCGGCAGCAACACGGGCGCCACCGGGTGGAGCCGCATGGCCTCCTTGACGACGGCCTGGAGGTACGGCATGTCCGCCACGACGTCCTCGTCTACGGCTTCTTCTTGCCGTTGGCGACGGCGCCCTTGATCTCGGCGCGTAGCTTGACCATTACGCTCGGGTTGCGGAGGAGCTCGGCCATCGCCCACACCACGGTGAGCGCTAGCAGGGTGTCGCTCCCGGCGGCGAAGACGTCGAACAGGATGGTCGTTAGGTTCTCTCGAGCGATCTTGCTCGCGGACGTGAGCTCGAGGAGCACGTCGAGGAAGTCCCCATGGACAGCATCGCCGTTGGAGCTGGCGGCCAACCGGCGGTCAATGACGCCATCGAGGATCCGGAAGATTTTGCCCAGGTGGCCGGCCACCCAGCGCCGCCACCCTTGGAGGTCGAGCGCCCTGAGGAAGGGGAAGAGGTCAGACACGTTGGGCTTGGTGACGCACTCGATGATCTCCTCCACGAGCTGCTGGAACCCCTGCGCCGACTCGCCGCCCACGTCGACGATGTCGACGGAGATGAGCGCGCTGGAGACGAGGTTGACGACGCCGCCGTACACGGCCTCCTTGACGTCCACCTCGCTCCCGGCGCGCCCGCGGAAGTAGCCCACCATGTCCCGCACCTTGCGCTCCCGGACGGCGCGCGTCGCCGCGAGGCTGCGCGGCGAGAAGACGTGCGACGCGACGATGCCGCGCAGCGTCTTCCAGAGCGGGTCCGAGGAGGGCAGCCAGATGACGGACCGGTCGCAGAAGCCGAGCGCGCGCTTGCTGTGTCCGGGACGGCGCGCGAGGCGCCGGTCGTGCGCCGTGAAGGCCTCCCGTGCGGCGTCACGCGAGGAGATCACCACCGCCGGGACGAGGCCCAGGTCCAGGCGCATGACGGGGGCGCCGTGCGCGCGGGCCAGGCGCGCGAGCGTGTGGTGGAGGTTGCCTCCGCGTAGGTCCAGGAGGTTGCCGATCAGTGGCAGATGTCTCGGACCTGGCGGACGCCGACCGAAGCGAGAGCCCCAGCGGCGGCGTTGGCTATGGCTGGTCGTCAGGTAGCAGAGGATGGAGACGACGAGCGTCACCCATAGCCACCAGAGCTCGCGTGCCATCACCCGTTCGGTCGTGTCGTTTGCGCACGTTGCATACATAGCTTGTTCGGTGACTAGACTAGTCATATTGTTCGGTGTGTAGTACTAGACTAATCATATATAGCGCCTGCGTATGCCAATATCAATCACCGTGCCTGTTGTGAAAAATGACAGTGGTGTGCCGCTCAGTCGCTGTCTCGTGCAAAAGCTGCTTGTGTTAATATATTTGCCTGGGATTTTCATCCAAGGAGCGTGACTTCCGTGTTAAAAAAGAATGGTGAAGCATAAGTACACATGCTGTATCTAACGAGTAATAGCCATATTTCCACATGTAAGACTGTCACCAACGGGAGAGGCATCCCAGTACCCAAATGCAAAATGCATTGTTCAAATTGAAAAAATCCCCTCCAACGGAGCATGTAAATAGAGGAGGCATTTTGCGTCGAAGGAGAGAGGAGACTCAAATATGCATCTTCTCTCTCCTCGACGCAAATCTCTGCTGCTCGGTCAGGGTGGGGCACGGCCAGCTTCTTTCATGGGATGAGCCTCCTCGCTCTGGTGCTTGGCCTCCGCCAAGGGCTGTTGCTACTGCAGAAACGGCTCCAGATCTAGCGCCCCTTCGGCCATCGTCGTCGGAGAGCAGCTGCACTGGCACCTGCGCGTTGTTGGAGAGAAGCCGGTGAAGGAGGCCGCCGCCAGCCCCGCCGCCTTGTGCTCGAGGTCTGCCTCGTGGGCGGTGACAACGATGCATGGTGTTGACTACCACGGCCACCGCGGCGCTGGCCCCCCGCAAGGCGACATGACCATGGCCGCCGATCGTAGGAGCTCGAGGCGCAGGCGGCCGCTTGATGTGCGCACGCCGAGCCTCGGCATGGAGCCCTTAAGAGGAAGTCGGAGGTGGGGAAGGATGCCGTGGCGGGTACGGTGGCGGCGAGGTCGGAGCGGCCCGCCGCAAGTGGAGCTCCTTGCAGGTGGGAAGGCGAGGAGACAGCGTGGTGAGGTCTAGGGCGCGGCGAGGTCCGGGACGAGGCACAGCCTGGGCCGGGAATGGGCTGGCGCTGGGTAGAGAGGGAGAGAGGGATGGAATGGGCAGGAGAGAGAACGAGAAGAGAGGGACGGACTCGCTTTTGGCTTTTTTATTCTGGCTTTTGTCTTTTGGGTCACCTCCTAGAGAACGTGAGTTTTGGGTGTTGGACCATTTTACTGTGTGTGACTTTAAGTCTTCGGTTTGGTTACTATCTGTTGGAGATAGTCTAAAGTTTGGTGAAAGGCTTCGCACAGCTTCAAATTTATATAGGTAGGAACAGTTCGTAACGTGACATATACAATTTGGATTACAAGTTATAGGTACATGCCATGGATGTCATGGATAAAACTAATAGAAGAACCGTGCTTGAATACAATGTAAAGTTTAGTAGAACATGACGTTCTCTCATGCTCACGGTTTTGTGTTTATATAGTTATAAGAACAGCTCTGACATGTACAACTTGATTACAAGTTGCAAAAGTTTGTCTTATAAACCAAAAAAAAAAAAAAGATTACGACAATCTTGTACAATAGAAAAATGAACAATTTACTATATCTTAACCATACACATAATCTATCATCACACACACGCATATATCGAGAAATTGTATTCCCATACTTCGGACTTGCACTACAGAAGTAGGATATTGTGGGCTCTCCAAAATTATTATTTGTTTTTCTAGCATGTACTAGTATATAAAATAAAAAGTACTAAACAAGCGCCTGAGACCCACGGTGAACGCAAAACAAGTTGGGTGTGTTTGGTTGGTACGTAAAGGTTACATTGTATATCCTAGTTGAGTAAATGCAGGTTGAGTGAAACCGTATCACAGGAAAGAAAGGTGTTTGGTGAAGCTGCATGACAGGATGCAAAAAAAAAAATAGAGATATTGTTTGGCTGCCTGTACAAATGGATGCAGTGCAACAAACATAAGAGCTGACATGTGAGACCGTATTTAGATGCACTGCATCCACCTAGTCAGGATATTTCTATGTTTCTTTCTTTGTCTCTTGAAGGCCCTGTATCATTGGTGTTTTGGCATTTTGTTTATGATTTTGTAACCCTGGTTCTTTTTAATTAATATATTGGTCTGTAGGGGCTTTTGCCCTCCAGTTTTGTCAAAAAAAAAAAAAACCTAGTCAGGATAGCAAGTGAAACTCATTTTGAGCATATCCACCAAGGATAAGAGCATATTTTACATCCACTCATGTAAGTTAGCAGGCAACCAAACAGGCTTTTTTTTTTAGAATCATACGGATCCATCCGCCGGAACGAAGGAGATGCAAATAACTAAACACACCCTAGAGTCCCAATCTTCATGGGCAGAACTCACAAAAAATTGGGCAGAAATGTTGGCATGTAGCATTCCAAGAGTTAGCACCAGTAATGCACGCATAAATACACACTCGTTTGCAATTTGCAATTGTACACTAGGAAAATCTGGGATAAAAAAGACTACACGTACACTAGGTTAAAACTTATTTATTGAAACAGAAACTAAAGCTTGTGCAAGAAAAAGAAAAATATTCTTAAATGTGGGCATGTACCCTCCCAAGATTTTACAGTAGTAGTTTGTTGACACTATGCCCAACAAAATGCATCAATCAGGTAACCTGTAAGGTTGTAAGGCTTCGCAACTCCTGCAAGAGCTTCTGTATCCACATCATTTCAGCGGTGGCATTAGCAAGTGCCTTATACTCCGCTCGGGTACTCGAACGAGAGACCATAGGCTGTTTATGAGCGCCCAGGATATCAAATTTGGACCCAAGAAGACAGCAAATCCCCCGGTTGATCGGGCGATCATCTACACAGCCAGCCCAGTCGGGCGCCTGGAGAATGTGCTGATTAGCAAAGAACTGGACTTCCTGATTTGCAGTCCCAGTCCTGCGCGGCTCCGACATACCGCAGAATACGCTTAACAGCACTAAAATGAGTAGTCGTTGGAGCATGAAGGAACTGACAGACCTTATTTACAAGAAAGGAAATATCAGGCCTTGTCAAGGACCTGATGACCGATACTTTGTCGAGTCATCGTGTCCAAGCACAGCTCCTCAGTAACACTGAAGTTTTTCCCGAAACCGACAAAGGAGTATCCACTGGCTTACTCTTTTGTCCATGCTTGCCCGCTTCAGAAGATCATGAGCATACTTACTCTGAGACAGCACCAAACCATCAGGGCAATGTTTCACCTCAATCCCCGTAAATAGTGGAGCACACCAAGATCCTTCAGCGCCGCAAATTCTAGCTCAAGCGCCCGGCAATGAGGTAGTTGCACGCCGAGAAGAGCTGGCCACAATAATATCATCCACATATATTAACACAAACATTGTGCAGCCACCCTTGGAGATATAGAACAAGGAGGTGTCACCCCTTCAAGGTGTGAACCCTAGCTACTGCAGCTTAGCACTAAGGCGTGCATACCAAGCCCCGGGCGCTTTGTTTTAGGCCATAGAGTGCTTTTATCCAGCTTGCAAAAACATAGTCGTCACCTAGAATCTCGGTACCTGTGAGGTTGACACATGTAAACTTCCTCTTCCAAAACACCCCTGCAAGAACGCATTCGACATCTAATTGCCTCAAAGACCACCCCCTTGGATACAAAGAATTGATAGAATCGATCAATAGTAGCAGCCTTCACAATAGGGCTAAAAGTTTCTTCATAGTCAAGACCATATCTCTTGTTTAAAACCCTTTGGCAACCAAACGTGCCTTTGTATCGATCCACGTAGCCATCGGCCTTCTTTAATCTTGTAAACCCATTTGCAATCAATGACATTCCCGCCTCGGGACGCGGCAGTACCAAATGCCAAGTCTTATTGTTCATCGTGGCAAGATACTCATGATTCATGGCCGTAACCCATCCGAATCTTGAAGTGCTGCGCCAATGTAAGTAGGTTCCCCCCAGATCCACCGCACTAGCCATACACCAAAAAAGCACGCACTCATCAACAAGCAATGCTTTAGGTTTAGAAATACCATGTTGCGCCGAGTCGCAGGGCGCCGGAGTTCCTAAAAGCCGACGCAATGGAAATCCGGCGGACACACCAAAGTCAGCAGCCTCGATGGCACAACTGGATTCGTGGGCGCCAGTCCCTAGGACAGCATCCCATCACTAGGATCAGCCGTGCCACCGCGCCACCGTGCTTTGAAGGAGCTGCAGGCACTACAGGCCACGCTGGGCGAAGATCCGGAAGGCGATCCGACAGCGACGTAGGCGCCCAAATGATCCCGAGGCGGATCCGACGCCTCGACCAGTGACCAGGCATAGGCGTGACGCCCCGACAGCCGCGTCGCAGCCCCCATCCGCCGCATATGAAATACCGCCGGGAAGCTGAGTTTGGTCGCCGCTTGGCACCGTGATTTTCATCAATAGAGCTACGACCGAACCTCGGAGGAGCAAGAGCACTTGACTGGGCATTAGTAGGTGAGACATCAACCACAGATTGATCATGCATAATTGCATCCCCAAACTGATTTGAAGGGTTGAACAGCTTGTCGGGCAAAAGCGCTTAACTCTGCTCAGAGATGAGCTCCTGCATTGGGATGTGCAGCAAAAGGAAAAAAATATGTTCATCAAAGACCACATCGCTGGATATGTATACACGACCTTCACCTGATCCAAGCACTTGAAGCCTTTGTGTTGGTTGCTATACCCAAGAAAAACACATCGCTTGAATGGAATGCTAATTTCTTTTGCATTGTATGGCCTAAGATTGGGCCACACGGCACATCCAAATGATCGGAGGAAGGTATAATCAGGTGGTGTGCCATGAAGTAGCTCATACGGTGTTTTGGTGGATGACTTTTTGAAGGCAAGCGATTAATCAGAACACAAAGAAGGGGAGAGAAAAAGCCTCATCCCAAAAACTTGAGAGGCATGGATGCATGCTTCAAGAGGGACAAGCCAACCTCACTATATGTCGATGTTTTCTCAGCCGACCTGCTCTGCTGATGCAAGTGCGGCAGGACACATGATGAGCTATACCTGTTGCTTGAAGAAAAGAGTTCAACGACTGGTACTCCCCACCCCACCGATTGAACCGGCAATGATTTTGTGCCCAAACCGCCGCTCAGCTAAGTTCGGAAGTCTCTAAAGCATTGGAAAACTTCTTTACTTGTGGCGAACAAATAGATCCAAATAAACTTGCTAAAATCATCGGGATGAAACCGACGTAGTAATCATGACGCCTACGTGACGAGGGAGCCGCCCCCGCATTACATCGGAGAAAAATGAGTTCAAATGGTTTAGACGACACACCGACCGACTTCGGTATGGGAGTTGATGACTCTACCCGCTTGACATGCATCACGTGCATCAGATTATTACATGAATCTCTAACAAATGAAAAGTTTATGGCGCTAAGGATCTGGTGCACGAATTTTGAGAAGATGCATGACCTAGCCTATGATGCCATATGGCCATGCAGGGCTTGAAGACGCCGAAGCACCTTCTTTTTATTCAGCCTATGGCTTCAAATTGATATAGGCCCCTTTCACATGGACCTCGGCGAGAGTCTTCTTCGCTCCCCGCCCCTTGACAAAGAAATGATCGGGATGGAATTCAAGGTAAGCATTGTTATCACGAGCAATGCGTTTACGTAAAGCAAGCTCTTATGTGCATCAGGAACATGGAGGATATTTTTCGTGATGAATATTCACGAACAGGGAATGCAATATACTATGACCAACGTGATCGATGTTCATACCCGCCTCGCCTCGGCCGTGTGTACTTGGTCTCCTCCATGGTACCTATCACGCAGGAAGCTTGTCGGTGTCCATTGGTTATGTGATCTCGTGGCACCCGAGAATCGACATACCGGTTCATGTCCACTCCCATGGGGCGAGGTTGTAGCACCGATGCACTCTTCTGTGGAGGTCCATTGTAGGAGCTGCTCGGGCGCTTGAGCGGCACACCATATCATGCCCTTCCTTGTCGCACAACTGGCAAAAGATGCCAGGTTGGAAGTTGGGGCCATGTCCTCCTTTGCCACCGTTCTTAAAGGAACGACCACGCCATTTAGCCACCCCGGTTGTTGTTCTTGACCCACGGTAGTTGTTGTAGTTAGGGTTGCCGCCGCCACCACGGCCACCCCCTCGGAGGCGTGTTCGGCCCGACGGTTGCCGCCATCACCATGGATCACCTTCCGTTGTTCGGGCGCTGAGGAGTTGAGCGTAGAGCTCGTGGACGGAGATCGGGCTCGACCATGGAAACCGCGGTGACCACGGACTCGCCAAATCCGCATCAAGCCCCTAGTCGAGGGATATAGGAGACAAGCTCCTCATCCTCAAGTTTGCGACCACCGAGGCCATGTCGGCCGGCAAAACCCCTCATCTTGGTGAAGAAGTCAGCCACGTAGCGACATTCCCTTCGTCGTCGCGGGCAAGCGCTCCCATGCGTGTGGCGATGATGCGAGCCCCCTCGGCGGGGCAGCGTGGATCTCCCGGATCGCGGCCCGAGTTTGGCCGGGCCCGTGCGGTGTGACGCGCCACCTGCGCGCAAAGATCTCTTTGGAGAGCCGGCGAAAACAGCCAGAGAGAACCTTGCGATCTTTGCGCTACCCACTTGGCATAAGCGGGGTTTGGGCACCGTATCCACCGTCTTGGCGTCCGCCCGGCTGTCCGCTTCATGTCGGGCCTCGATAGCTTGGCCTTCCGGGAGGCTTCGCCGAGGCCTCCGATGTACTCCAAGGAAGTTCAGCGCCACGCAGCGCCCGAGAGTACCACAGCCTCCCACATCCACGTGGTTCGCTCGGTGAGAGCTTCTCGGTCACGACGGGCAAGACCCCGAAGGACAAGCGCAGCAGCAGCAGCGAAGAAGCTGCCATGGATCAGATTCGTATGAGAGAGAGGCTTTGATACCATGTAAAACTAGGTGGAGCAGAGATGCCTTCTCGGGCTCTGGGTTCATGTTAAATAGGCAGGAACAGCCCCCTGCATGGCACTTTACAACATGGATTTGTTACAACAAACTCAACACAAAACCCCTACACCTCAGCACACGCATGCACAAACACCGGCGGCGCCCAACAACCTGACGATGATGCTCAACAACCTGATCACCGTTGTCCCTCTACAAGTAAACACTGAACCTGGACATACTTATCCAAGGCCAGACTAGATTATCATCTAACACTGACATCATTCTCAATCTATAATGGCACCCTGAAAACATGAAACGTCGAAGGGACCTCTTACTTTCGAGTTTCTAATGTGCTAAAAAAAAGCACCATCAGAGAGGAAAGAAAGTAAATTCCATTAACTGCACATTAAGTTACAGCAAATCATGTGTCTGTTTACAAGAAATTCAGGCATCATCAGAATGTTAAATATTGGAATCGAGATATTTTTCAAAAAAAAAAAAAAACAATGGACATCTGGGCACTGTATTATTATTCCTTGTCCTTCTGAATGAGCATTGTACAAAGCATCAGTACATCTGAACTTCTCTTTAGTCTTTTCGAAGACCTGCTCAGCGATCAGTGCGCCATTCCCATCGGCCTTCTTGATCTCCATGTTGGCCTTCTGGTAGAACCCAGTGCCTCTCAGAGCATCTGCAATGAAGTCATCAAATCCAATGGCGATTGCAGCCTCTGCCTTGGCTCCATAAACCAGCCTGGCGTTGCAGGAAGAGTAGGGAAGGTTAGACAACACTCACAATGTCTAACCGTGCCTATCAGTTCAGGTAATCATCCAAACAGTAAAGTAAGAACCTTGATTCGGGAAAGATGAACTGCACCGAAGCACATTGGGCATGGCTCGCGAGGACCTGATAAATTTCGCAGTCAGAGAGCTCAATTTTTCCAAGTTTTTTGCAAGCCTAAAATATGGACATATAACGATCATCAAATATATAGCAAAGAATGGAATTAACTGCCAGAAACATTGTAGAAAGAGGCCAAGTAATGAAAACTTTACTGAGAGCAACTGCTAACATAGCTTCAAGTAGTTTACCTCTTTATTGTGTGTTACTTCAGCATGCGCCAGTAGGGTCAGTGTGTGCTTCAGAACCATGTTATGGCAGCTAACTATTACTTCATCATTACGGACGACAACTGCTCCAAATGGACCTCCGTCACCACAATCGACTCCCGATATGCTTCTTCTACTGCTTTTGTCAGAATTTGTGATCCCTGTCTTGCACAGCTGCAAAATTCACCAAAATGCATGTCTTAGATCAGTTTTCTTGCTGTGTCGTTACATGGAGCAAATTTTACCAAATGGTGATATTGTGACCTTAGATATCTGTTGGTAAGTAAAGCTGTGCAACGACAAGGGAATTAGAATAATAACAATTTACTAATACAGCAATGTTCTCACCTTCTGATGACCAGCAAATGCAGAAGCAACTGAGATGGTTCCATCCTTTGACTCCACAACTGCATGCAGTAGAAAAGCACTTGCATTGAGGACTTTTGAGGTCATGGTTTATCAGAAGGCATAATTTTTTTTTTTTTTTTTGAAAGAACCGCAGGAGATCTGGAAGGCATAAATTTCAATTTAGTTGAGACATCATTTCTGACTTACATCTAGTCCAAATGAAAAGAAATAGTTTGGTTCAGTTTCACAACAGATCATCAATCTGTTAAAACATTTTTCAGACATCAATTCATTCATGGCTAACGCCCAATCCGCACCTACTTGTAAAAGGAGTTAATTTGCCATCAGGCACCAGAATGTTGCTACTCAACTCGGGAGTGCATGAACAGCACAGAGAACCTTATGCGTGAGCCAAACACCACGTTTTGGTTTTATTAGGTACTGTTTCTTGGATCAACTGCCAGCGTCTGGCTTTTAGAGTTTAAAGGGAACTCGTTCGGGATGTCCTGCCTGACGATACTGTGCATTCCAGTGAAGGAACCATGGCAGACACTGACGGACCTTCAAAGGGAAACCGAAACAGCACAACAGAAGTAGAACAACAGAGAAGAACGCATTTGACCTTTGTGTTTAGTTTCTGTGTGTGTCTGAAAGCTACAATAGCCACGGTATCGGTGCTCAGCACATGCGTACGTTCATCCTGCCCTTGAACTGTAAAAGTCAAGTTTTGCTTTGCGACGCGCACAATCTGATTAGTCTGATGGGAGAAGGGGCAGTGGGCAACAGAGTTGCAACAAGGCTGCGCACTAACGCCGAACGGCGGCCCGATTTCACACGACAGCCTTGAGAACCACTCCATATACTATAATATCCACTAGCGTTTCAGTGTCAACCGACGAGATTCGCGGAAGCAAAAGCAGCAAGTAATCGGCTGGTGTGCATTCTCAAATTCGTAAAGTAAGATATATATATAGTCCTGTAGTAAATAAACATGAATAAAATCGAGGCCAAGGAATTCACAAGGTCTTCGGTTGACGCTAGGATTCTGCCCGTCAATTCAACATGAAAGGGTAACCGACGACGCGGATTCATGGCCAGAACAGGATCAAGAAGCTAAGCGGAGCAGAGCCTGCTGCTACTGGAGGGAGATGAAATGGAATGCCCGGATTTATGCCCTCATTGCTTTTGCACACCTGCCAATCCGCTCCGCTCGCTGCTGAATCCCTCCCCACGCATCTGGCTAGTCTCACAGAATGAAGCAAGAACAGAGCTGGAGAAATTCCATTCAGGCAGGGAGAGGGACCTTGCGCCTCTCATCCAGCAGCGGCGCGCTACCTGGGGCGACCTGGGGGTCGGAGAGAGAGAGAGAAGAGACGGTGGGGGTGGCTCCAGCAACTTTTGAGCGAGAGAGAAAGCCCAGGGCGACGCTGTCCGACGCACGCGACGCGACGATTGCCAAGAACGAAGATTCCGCTTGTGGATGGCGTTGGCGTCTCGTGCTCTCCTCTCCTCTCCCGCCGATCGGGTGGGGGGTGCCGTCGGCGCGTAAAGGAGGCGGGCGAGGTCGACTGCGACCGCGACTCAGCTTGGAGCCCCCATAGGTCTTACAGAGTAGGGACCCGAACACACACACCCACCTATCCGCCGTGATCGGGAATCGGGGAAAGCGTGTCCGGTATGAACTGTCAAGTAGAGATTCACCGACCTTCACGGACGGTCCACACGGCCCTGGTTCACCGCTGGGTCTCAGAATGGGGTGTGGCGATGAGACGGAGTGGGCGGTGCACGGGGAGCAGAGGGATGGTCACGCACCACAGCCATGTGCTGCAGGTAGGTAGCTTCTCTTGCACGTTTTGC
>JADLZL010004925.1:0-94058 GCA_015844335.1 Chrysopogon serrulatus | reverse complement strand
TATTTGACTTTCAGATTATGAATAATTTTCGAGAATAAGGTACAGTATTTTTTTCATGTACGAAATTATGATTTTTTTCAAAAATAAGGTACACTCTCCCCTGGGGGGCAACCCGAGGGCACACCGCCGCCACCTCCGGCCCCCTCCTCCCCCCCACCGGCCGGGCCGCCCCGCCTCCTCGGCCGCCGTGGCGGCGGCCAGTATGGGAGCCCAAAAGGTGGCTCCTTGCGCATCCCCCAGCCCTCCCTTCCCTCCCCCCGTCCCTCCCTTCTCTTCTCCGTGCGGGGTGGCGGGCCTTGGCTCGCTCCGGCAGCCAGACCCGGCCAACCGACGCCGAATCCGGCGTCGGGCGGTCCGCCCGGCCGGCGCCCCGCCGCCCTTGCCGGCCCAGGCCGGCGCCACGGCCCCCGGCCGCCGCCCGCCTTTCAACCCCGGCCGCCTGGGCTCCCGGCCGCCGTCGCGTGCAGGCTCCTCCCGCCACCGCGTGTGGGCGCTCGCCCGGCCTGCCTCGCCGGGCGGTCCGGCCGGCTTCGCCTCAGAGCGCCGCTGCTGCAGCTTGCCGGGCGCTGCTGGCTCGCCGCTGCCGCGCAGCCCGGCCGCCGCGGCTGGGGGCGCGGCTCGCCCCCGCCTGGCGGGAGTTGACTCGGGCGCGCCGCTGGGGCGTGGTCCCTAGGGCTGCCGCCGCGGCCGGGCGCTGCAGACAGCGCGGGCCGTCGGCTGGCTGACACGGCCGCCGGCGCTGCCCCTCTACCCTACCTCGTGTAGCGACCCTGCCCGGCCCCCGGGCGCTGGCGCTCTCCAAGTACGCCGTGGGACGGTGGGCCTAGGGGTTGACGGCGGCGGCGACGGGCCCGGCCGGCCGCTCCCCTCGGCTCCCTCAGCACCGCGACGGCCGGATCCTCGGAGGTGGCGACCTCTTTTCTCCGGCTGCGCGGGCGGCACAGTGCTGCGCTGCCCTCAAGCAGTGCCCGTCCTCCACCACCGGCGGTGGTGGGTGGAGCCAGACGGGGCCTTCGCCGCGTCTCGAGGGGGTGGATGGAGAAATTTGGCATGGGGTGGCAGTGGCGGCGGCAATTCGTTCGACTCTTACCTCCCCGAGCTCGCCCCGCGCCGCCGGCACCTCGCGGACCTCGGCGGCGGTCTGGCCGCGGCCGCGGAGTGCGGCGCCCATTTCTCGACTCCTCCCCGCGGGGGTGGTGGGTTGAGGGATGGCAGGGGCCGCCTCACGCCACTGCCCGATTTGCGGCGGCTTGTCCTCCCACACAGGCGGTGGGTGGGCCGGACAGCCAGCCTCGTGGCGGTGCACCCATTGCGGTCGGCAACGGTATGGGTGAAAACCCCCTCTCCCGTGCCTTGCGTCTTGGGCCAACGACGTGCGCCACGTCATCACCTTCTGAAGGCGTCGTCTTAAATCTGTCGTCGGCAATTTGCCGGGGTTCGGGAACGAAAGTTCCGGTGGGTTCATCTTAAAGTAGTTGGCATCCGAGGGCGACATCCCCTTCCCCCTGGCTCCGTTGAAGACCCCTGCGAGCCCCTGCGCTGTGTCGCCATCCATGGTCCCTCCCGCTCCGGTTCGTCAACTCGGTGGTTGCGCTGCTGTGCTTGCGCCGTTGTCGGGGTCCTGCTCCGGCCACCAATGTCACGCTTGGCTCCACCTCGGGCAGTCGCTGCCGAGTATGTGATGCCTCTGTACCTGCGTCGTCGTCGTGGTCTTGCCCCGGCCGTCATTGTCGCGCTTGGCTCCACCTCGGGCAGTCGCTGCCGAGCGTGTGATGCCCCTCGCGGTTCCGCCTGCGGGGTTAGCAGCTACTAAGTTTCGACTGTTGTGTTGCTGCGGTGTGGTCGGGTGGGGAGTTCCTCTTCGTTCTTGATGTTTGTAGTGTTCGTCGTCGTGTTTGTGCTGTGTCTGTGACCACTCTCTCCGTGATTGTGTTGTACTCGCCGGTCTCGGCTTCTTCTTCTTAATGAAAAGACACGTGAAGTCGTATTCGAGAAAAAAAAATAAGGTACAATAATTTTTGAAAATATTTTTTCATGCATAAAAATCTGGTGCCATGTAAAAAACAATAAATTCATGACTGCAAGTGCATGTCCCTGTGGAACAAACAGCATTGCTGGAAGTCGGATCTAGCGACCGGCCGGGCCGTTCTTGAATTCGCCGAAAGAAGCCGCTCTCTCCTCAAACTCCAAAACGTGCGCGGCGCTCGGCCGTGTCCTCACATTAATAAACTCATCAAAAAAAAAGAGAGAGTTGTTCTGATGAAGCCCGCCAGATGTCCCGTCCGTCCGTCCGTGCGGCGGCACCGATGCAACGCATATCTCTCCGTCACGCGCACGGCCGCACGGACACGGAGCGCGCGCGTGCGGCCGTGCCGTGCCGTGCAACAGCGACGGATCCACGGATCGATCCGGTGGGGGGCATTTTCCGCTCGGCCGCGGTTGCCGCGCACGCCAAAAGCCAAGCACCATCATTTCGGCGCAGCAACGACAGTCCAGCCCCGGGGATCACGGGCGGCCGTTTGGTCATTTCCATCACCTCTCTCTCCCCCCGTGCAGTGCGTCCCGCGTCGCGATCCGTCAATTCCTCACCGATGCAACGGCCAAAAGCAACGTCGTCGTACATGGAGATGGAGGAGAAAACACACCAGTCTGTAGTCGCTGCACTGAAAAGTCTCTTGAGTGGATCCGAAACAGTCTCACACTGAAAGTCTGCAGGCAGCTTAGAAAACACAAGGCGTCTGTTGCGTAGAGTCTTTCGGTATTCCTGCCGGCTCATCCGCTCAGTTCGTTTGTATCTTGATTTAGACAAAAATAATTTTTTTCTTAAATTTAATTAAGTTTATAAAATTATATTTTGAAATAATTTTACGATGAAAATATGTTCTAATGTTATCTTATATGGTACTTATATTCGGTAGCATATATGTCACTATTTTTTAATTTAAATTAAATTGTTTGATTTTTTTTTGAAAAAATGAGGATCGTATTTTTTTTCTTTGGAATGAGGGAGTAGACAGCAGCACAGCACACTCGATATCAATGCGTCAAGAAATCGACAAAAACCCTACGTTCAATCTTTTGTACACAACACACTTGATGATACCAATGCGTCAATAAATCGACCAAAAAAAAGACAATAACTACTGAAAACCTTGCAGTCTAGCTCGTCAGCCACGAACAAGAAGAAAATCGACGGATGGGATGGACGGATCGACCGACCGACCGATTGATCGATAGATCGATCGAGGGAAGAAGAGACGAGAGTACTCAAGCACCACGCCTTGGCAGGTGATGCCTCTTCCTGCGGTGGGAGACGGAGACGAGGAAGTCCGGCGTGCGCTCGTACCCGGCGAAGACCTCCTCCCAGATCTCGGCGAAGGCGCGGAGGATGAGGTGGTGGTGCTGCGGCGAGTTGAGGGACAGGAACCGGTGCAGCAGCTCCCGGAGCTCGGCGCCGCCCACGATCTCGTTCTCCACGATCATCTGCAGCATGGACCGGCGGAAGTCGCCCAGCGGGTCCGCCGACTCCTTCACCACCGCCACGCTCTCCTCCACGCGCCCGGACCCGCCGCCGCACCCATCGCTCACGGTCCGACGGTGCCGCCGCCCGCCTTCGCCGCCGCCGCCGTTCTGCTGCTGCTGCTGCTTGCCATCAGTAACGCCGGCGCCGGCGCCGGCCTCCCGCGCCCGCGGCGTGCAGGAACCGGACGCTGCGCTCCAGCTCGCCGAGCTGGCGGAGGAGCGCCGACAGGCTCGGCGTGCTCCCCATGCTGCTGGTGGGGCCGTCGTCGGTGGTGTTGGTGTCCGCGTAGAAAGACGAGGGTGAGAACGAGGAGTGGGGAGCCTCCGCGGTCGACGTCGTTGTCGCCGTCGCCGTCGCCGGCCTGTTCCCTCCTCCTCTCCTCGTCGACCTCGTCGTGGTGGTGGTCGACATGCCGGTGAGCGGAGTGGTTGACGCGGCGGTCTGCGGCGTGGCCATTGGTGACTTGTCGGAGCCGTCGGAGATGGAGACAGCCTTGGTGCCGCCGCAGCCGCACATGAAGCCGCGGGCCTTCTTCTTGATGGACAGCACGCCGCCGGCGCGGCGGCGGCGCGACAACAACGCCCTCATGAAAAAGGCTTCTTTCGGCTCTGGCGGGGTGGGGCGGGCGCGAGCGGCGCGTAGATGCCGCCCGCCGCCGGCGGAGGGTGTGTGGTGCGGAAGGAAAAGGCTGTCGTGGGCTGGGGCGAGGAGGAAGGAGAGGAGCGGAGGGGGCCTTAAAAAGAGCGAGAGCCAGGAATGGATCAGCAGCAGCCATGCAAAGTCAAACGGCTGCATTAGTGTTTTCGTTTTTTGCGTGGACAGGGTCTGCAGGTGCTGGCGCGAAATTTAAAACTGTTAAGATTAAATTTAAACCCTATTTAAGCACAAACTCGTCTAGATCTGGTGAGACCGATGCCAGACCTTTTTTCACATCTCTCATAAACTGTCGCAATCAAGATATATAGGAGGCATGCTAAAAAAAATGATGTACTAGGAGTAAGAGATCGACACTATTATAAGGCAGTCATGCTTTTAATTTGCATAGCTATGGCGGTTCAAGTGTTAATTATTATATGGAAATGTAACACATATTGCTGGCGGTACTGTGAAATATCGACACTATAATAATAATAATAATATAAGGTAGTCATCCTCTAAGAAAATTATTATATGGAAATGTAACACATATTCAAGTGTTAATTATTATTATATGGAAATGTAACACATTCAAGTGTTAATTGTTACTCATTCAAGTGTTTGGCTTGCTATATACAAGCCTAGTGAAATATCGGGTGGGGGACAATACAGATAACCAACCTGGTTTTGTAATTAGTTTGGTCTCACTAATGAATTCGACGAAACCCTATGCAAGGAGAATTTGGAAAAGACGGAGACCAGTTGCGTCATGCGTGCTAAGGGCACCCAGTGTCTTATACAACGGGCAACGGCAGTTAGTTTATCCGATCACATGCTATGTTAGTTTAATTTAGTGATTCCTCTACATTTCATAACCGTATTTCTCATCCATGATATCATAGACGCGTCCACTGGTTATTTGGTGATACAGGGCTATATGTTTTCAATATATTTCTTCCACTTACTGATCCATTTTTTTTTTTTTATATATAACCTAAAAATATTATTTTTTTACAAAAAGCTCTTTCTATAATTTTCATTAACAGCAAAAGAGAAACACTTGCTTAAGGCCATGTTTGGATCCCATGAACTAGTAACTAGTTGACTAATAATTAGTCCATAAAGATCCAAACATGTGAACTAGTAGGTGAACTAGTGGGTAAACTAATGACTAATTCAAGCCTCAACTAGTACTAATTTACTAGTCCACGAAACTCAACTATTTAAACTAGTTGTTAGTTCGTTGGATCCAAACAGGACCTAAACTTCATGGAGTCCTCTTTCTTACATTCTTTTTTGTGAAAAGATTCCTCCTCAAAAGTTTTTTTCTATAAAGCATTCATTTTTTCTACTCCCTATATCCATGATTAAATTGATTCCTATCCCAAAACTTTATCCTATATTAAATTTACTCATATGAGTGGACGATCGTTGGTCCCTAAAGTTTAAAAGCAGGTATGATAAAAAGAAATGTAAGTGAACTAAGTAGGTTGTAAGTTTAAAATAAGTTGATACATGAGTTCTAAGAACTTTGTAAGAGAAAAAATATATTAATGATGAAATATGTCCTAGCAACCAACAACTATATAAGTAGGTTGATAGATGGACTATAAATTTGCATACATCCATAAGTGGGTTGTATTATTCGCCATGTTCCTAGTTTGTTTTGGTGAGCTCTTGATGCATTGACCACACCCACCTATGTGTCTTTGTGTCTTCTACTTCTTCCGCATCCATAAATCCTCCTAATTCTAAGTCCACAAGAACATTCAATTTACTTGGATATGCCAAACTACTTGGGAGGATTACGAGTGTGGAGCAAGAGGACACAAGCCAAGGTAGGGGTGGGGGTTGGCAAGGAGAAAATAAAGGAGGGCATGGATTGTAACGTCCCACCTCCTCGAGGCCGGGCCCGCTTACATCTAGTAGCTTTAATAGGACAAATACTGCCCTCACGCACCAACACCCGCCTTTTTTCAAGCAAGACTTTGTCCTGTCACTCACTCATGCGCACCGGGACGAATTCCCGGTCGGTCACCCATCCTGAAATTGCTCCAGGCCAAGCACGCTTAACTCTGGAGTTCTTTCAAGATGAGCTTCCGAAAAAGAAATTACAACTTGTTGGTATGAGTATCATATTAATCCTATTAAGCCCTGGGCCGGGGTGTTACATGGACTATCCCTCCTCCAAATAAATTTAATATGGCATAAAGTTTTGAACTACAAATCAAATTAGAAGAGTAATTTTTAACTATCATAGGCCCTTAATAGTGGTTACAATAAGCCTTTTCCCTCGTATAGAGCCATAAATAATCATCTAGTCATAAATACTCTCTCCGTCTCTTCTCATCTGTCATCTCCACTTTTTAAGAAGTCAAATATTCTCTACTTTGACCAGATATATACAACAAAATAATAATAGGCCCTTAATAGTGGTTACAATAAGCTTTTCCCTCGTATAGAGCCATAAATAATCATCTAGTCATAAATACTCTATTCGTCTCTTCTCAACTGTCGTCCCCACTTTCCGAGAAGTCAAATATACTCAACTTTGACCAGATATATACAAGAAAATAATAATATTTGTGGTATATTTTCTACAGACTTAGTTAAACTTTAAAAAATTTGACTAGTATGAATATCATAGCGACACTTAAAAAAGGAACCGACGAAGTACACTCCCCCATTGAATCCATATGTAAGCCATTTGTGTGACACTGACACGGCCTATATATGGTTAAACTTTGATAAGTAATTCTATATATTATACCATTTAAAATTTTAAATAGCTTTTATGATGAATACAGTAGCATGAACTTTATGTCTTTTTTTGATGATCAAGTTATGGAAAACAATCTATGTCTCAGCCATCGATACATATGAAATAGCTTGAGGCTATGCACACAAAAGAAGACAAAGAGTGGTTTAGGGAAATAGAAAGTTTAGGCAAGACTAAGCTTCAAATAATATTTTTATACCTATAGCCAAAATTATTAAAAATACTTCTAAATTCTCTCATCAACTTTATGTTGTAAATAGTCACAAAAAAAACTTTATGTTGTAAATCTATTTAGAATTGTAGCTGCTGGTGGTTAAAACAAAAGTTTTTTTGACTTAAGACAAACCATAATTAAACAAGCTATGGTACATTTGATCGGAGTCAGGGGTGGAGACAAGGGAAGAGCAGGGGACTAGCCCCTATTCGGCCACATATTTAGGGGTACAACTGAACAAGGTTTGAAAGTGAAATTTCACTGATTTTTTTTAGTTCAAATAAAATTTGAAATTTAACACTCTTGACGTCCCCTATCATTCAAAAAACCACCTTCTTGGCCCCGCCCTAATGGAGTAATGGTGTATTTACCATGTTACTCCACACAGCGTTGACATCTCTTAAACCTGCATTTATGCTAAATTGCATTGGAATGATGAAGAAAAGTGTGTGTTGAAGATAGTTAAGCTAGCTTTTGGAATCAGGAGTCCCTACCAAGTGGTACGCAAGTGGTACGAACATCTTGTTTATTTCATCCCAGGTCCTACAGAACATTGATGTGCCATGCCTTTTAGAAAAACAACACGCAGACTAGGATAGCTAGAGCGGCTTTGTCCTATCTGTATCTGTTGACACATTTCCATCGCTCTAGGTAGGGTGTCATTAGCTCCTGCAATTGCAAGGATAGGACTAGGAGGAGGAGAGTGTTATCATCTAAATTAATAAATACGTACTCTCATTTAAGGCTCTGGATCAGGTGGAAACCAGCCTCCTGTGCAAACTTTGAAAACTATCGATCTAGACCACAGGTTGCGCATCGGAGGGGTATAGATCGAGATGGGGCTTTTTTACGCTTAAACGCCTGCCCCCAGCACTGCTAATCATGTTGTTTTGCAAATCACCCCTCCTCTCATGGAGCAAACAGGTCCGTATTATCGCTCGGGCGAGATCCCGCCGCCGCGTGCCCGCGACTTCGCCGGCGGGCCGCCCTCCACCTCGCCGCTGTTCGCCGTCGCCGTTCCCTACGCGCCTGGCTGCGGTGTCTCCAACTCCGGTGTCGTTGACGGCATGATCCTCAGCAGAAACGGCCTGATCCATGGCGGCGGCCTCGACGGAGACGGCATCAACGGCGACGACGGCATCAACGGCGGCGACGACGGCATCAACGGCAACGTCACGCACGCCGGACTCCATGGCAGCGGCGGTGTAGACTCACGACACAAGTGTTGACGAGTCTCCTCCGTCTATAGACTCACATATGAGATGAGAATCAGACTCACGTATGACATGAACAAGCTAACAACTCCATGCTGGACTCACGTAGGAACAGGAGGATACTCACGTAGTCACGTAGAACTGATTCAGATTAGTTATCTGGGCGTCATCCTCGTCCTTCCTGTCTCGCCGAACAGATCGGCCGCCGCCGCCGGCCAGAAAAATGAAACGATGCCAAACTATCAACACAGACCTGTTTGAGGAGGGGTGATTTGCAAAACAACATGATTAGCAGTGCTGAGGGGCGGGCATTTAAGTGTAAAAAAGCCCCACCTCGATCTATAGCCTTCGGATTTGCAGCCTGTGGTCGAGATCATAGTTTCCAAAGTTTGCACAGGAGGCTGGTTTCCACCTGATCCAGAGCCATTTAAATAGCCATTTATGTTAACGTTTGCATGAACAGGTGCCCCTAAATATGCGGTCGATAATGCTCTACTGCATGCGTCGGCTTATCCCTTGTTTTATGATTGATGACTACTATTTGTGAATTGTTCTGATAATTGTCGCAATCATTCTTGGTTTGCAGCACTGACTGCACTGTTGTAGTAGTATAAGTTTTAGAAAAGCTAGAGCTACACTGTACAGTACTAGAATTTGTACTGGTTGTTCTTGCCTTCATGGAGCACGTACATTTATGATATTCTTTGTAGTTTGACCAAATTTATTGACGGCACGCATCACTTGTAGACGGAGCAGTGCACGCTGGACGAACTTCATTTTCTTTGTTTTTGTTTTTGACACGAAAACCACTCCAACATGATAATTATTGATGCAATGGCATGCATGACAAATACAGCATAAATGACTGTTGACTGAACGATAGGTCGACGCATACAAAATTGTTGTTGGTGGTTAGATTGTCGACTTGTAAGTACTCATGTCCTAAACGTCGTCCTAATTACGATACGGAGGGAGTATTTTGGCAACGCGCGGTAGGCATAATGGCGTCGAATAGGAGATCGCAGAGCAAATAGAGGCGGCTGTGCCAGCACAATGCGGTGGGTACGGATTATCAGCGCCGATATATTTAATCACAAATCAAATTTGATACCCATGCTACACATAGTAATCAGTTCTATATCCTACTCCTCTTTTTCAAACTACAAGTCACTTTAATCTTTTTTATATACATCTATTTTGTTATATATCTAGAAATATATTATAATAAAATGGATGTGCTAGCAAAAAAATCAAAGCGACTCATGATTTTACGAGGAGAGTAAAAATTAACTAAGGTTTGGAGGCCTAGAACAGCAGCAAAAAACAGTGTAACACGTTTGGTTTTGCGGGAAAAAGAAAAGCGGGAAACTGGTGCTACTGATGTCATCTAGTCAAGGGACGGTTTTATATATCCAAGTGTACTGATGATGATGGTCAATGGCGGCGCAGGGCAGGATATATATACATACATATACATATGGTCCGGGGCGGGAGGCAATAAGTAATAAACTAATAAACAAACGAAAAGAAGAAGTAAGCTTTTGGGCCTGAATGATGGCGCGTGTCACCTAAAACGCTCACAAGTGTGTGTTGGAGCACAACGGTTACGTACGTAGTACCGGCAAGCTGCAACTGCAAGTGCACGGGGGGTTGCTTGTAGTTGTAGCCAGGAGTCGTAGTACTTGGTCGTCTATTCGCTGTGCCGCACTGACGAATGCGACGACAGTAGTAATATAGTTGGAGTACGTGCAGCCTTTTTTTTAGCATTAGCAATGTAGTAGTACGTACGTACAGGTTTTAACTAAACTAAACTCCTAAACTAATGTTGTATATCTGAGGACTTACTAAGGAACACGGAACACCGTACCGCCCTCCATTTGGCATACTGCACTGCACGCATCATGATGGTTGTCAACACGCGAGGTTTCATACGTACTAGGCTGGATTGGAAGAGCGACGGGGCCCGGCCGGGGGCTCGCACGTTGACGGAAAGAATAATCATTCGGAGGCCGAGGCCGAGGCCGACACGACACCCATCATCATTGGGTCTCTGCCGGGACGTTCTCCATTTGGCCGGCGGGCCGCGGCGAAGGCTCAAAGGAAAAAGAGGCCTTGAATGCCGCCGGTTCGTCGTCAGGCGGTCAGGGGCAGGGCGCAGGCGCACGCTTTTAGTACAGTAGATCGGCTTTTCCCGGCCGCAGCCGCACGTTGGTCCGGTGGTTAGCAGCCGCTCGCTGGGCAGGCGTCTTTTCTCTCTGCGGCGCACGCACTGCTGCGCCTTTTCGGCCTGGGCCTTGTTGGCGTGGCCGTGCCGTGCACCTGCATGCATTGTGCAGGCGCTAGGCAGGCCGGCCGAGTAGAGCGCCGACCGCCGGGAAGAATGAGAATGATCGGTGTCCAGTTCCACGACTGCAGTGGCCGTGCCTGTGCAGCCAGGTGTGTGCTTGTGTCAAGTGATTGATGAAGAAGGCGTAAACGAAGGTGAAGCCTCAGAGCGGCTCTCGTCATGGTTGGTGGTGGTACCCATTACGCCCTCAAACTGGAGTACTGGGCTGGCTACCTGCTACAATCGTGAGATGTACAATGAAAGCCCACAAAAGTGGAGTGCAGTAGTAGACTCGAAGGCCCAATACGATCTCTGGCCAGCCCAGTCCTCTTAATAAACTTCATTTGTGTCTGCGTATCCATCCCATCATTATATAGCCCAGAGAAAGCTGTCCCGGCCTTCACTCTCTTTGTCACACAATAGCAGTGCCATGGATTTAAAATGAGTTTCCCACCTGGGCTTCGAGTGCGTCTGACTTTTGTGTACTTACTACATTTGAAAGTTCGATAGACAACGTCATTATACCACGGTATAACATAGCCCGAGATGTTCCTTTTATATTCCTTATTAAATCACAATACTCTCAAATTCTATGCCCAGTTACCCCCTGTTAGCTTACCATTATGCATGAAAACGAAAGCACATAAATCAAAAGTACTATTGAACACGATTCCTACGCCCAAGGTGCCTGACGACCCGTGATGCCTTGTGCCTACGTGGCTCCTCCCTCTCTCTCCCCTTTGGTGACGCTTGCGAGCTCTCGATATAAGAGTTAGGGTTTCGACGGGTTTTTTCCCCTCCCTCTCACACACACAACGTTAGTGAGCTCTCCTCTCTCTCTCTCTCTCTCTCTCTCTCTCTCTCTATTTTCTCCCCCAAATCCGGTGCCCTTAGAAAAATGAGGGGCCCAGGCGAGGCAGGCGGTGGGGACAAGGGCAGGTAGCTTTGGGTCCTGCCGGCAATGGATGCGGTCGGGCCAGGTTGAGGCGGGACGTCACGGTCGTTCTCGCCGGAGTTGGAGAAGAAATCAGTGGCGGAGCTCCGATGACCCTACCATGCCACAACGGGGTGGCGGTGGGGTCGGGCGAGCCCAGAAACGACCTGTGGAAGAAGAAAAGAGGGCAACCGTCAGATCTTGATTAGGTGGCTCAGATTCGCCATCTAGAAGATGTGGAAAAGTATATGAGACCTTTTACAATAGTTGAAATTGCTTTCTATTGCCTTCCATCGCCTTCTCAGAAAATGTTAATTTAATTTCTAGAGGGTATCTTGGTCATTGCGCAGAGCACAGCAGCCCACTCAGCTCTCGAAAAACTAAACTTTGTAGTTCGTAAATTTTTTATTTAAATTCGTTTAGGATCTTAAAATCTAGCAGTAACGTGTATGTACTTGTACGTGTATGTTTTGTAGAAGCACTTGTACGTGTATGTACGTACTTAAGCCCCATAAGCAAGTATGAAGCCCAGGTACGAGCAGCCCACCGGCCCAGCCTGAGCGCTAGCCGAAGGGACGGAAGTGAAGCCACGATCTCGCCCATCCGCGTTGGTTGCCGGTGCCGCCGCCACCTTCGACCTCGCGATTCGCGAAAGCCGTCGCTGCCCCTCCCCAGCCCTGAGCCGGACGCGGATCAAGAACAGATTGGCGGCGGAGGACCACGGATCCGAAGACGAAGAACGAATTATTTTATCTGATGAAGAATAAAGTTGAATGAAACAGTCCACCCTAACTATACTACTCAAAATATTAATTTTGCATTTACGAATTTACCGTTTTATCCTTGATTAGAAAAAAGAATCATGAATATGGAATTACTGCTATGTTATTTTAAGTCATAACCCTCTCAGTTTTGGAGGTGATGAGAGGCGATTTGGCGCATATGGCCCACCAACCGTAGACACATCAATTACCTCCCGTCGCCTCCTCCCTCCTCGCCGCCTCTCATCGCCTTCAGCATTTTTAGCCGTCGGATCGGTCGTTGTGAGCCGTCGAAATTCTCCTCAAGCATTGTAAAAATCTCAAAGTATATAGCTAATCCTATTTTTAAAGGGCTAAATTGAGAGATCTCAAGAGCCGAGATCAATATCATAAATTTTTGTTGATGGACATGCATCCTACTATACCACTCGAAGAAGTAGGTATAATCGGAGCTATTTGCAAAAATGATAGTTCTCAAATGAGAGATGGATGACAAAGATGGGCAATATGCTTTCGGCCACTTTATTTTCAAGTGCGCGTCAAACTAAATTATTATTATTTGCTCCAACAAAATTTCATTATTTTTTGTTGGTAAATAATGGACTCAGCATGTTCATTTATTTTTCATGAAGGTTCTAGTAGAAGTAGAATGCCATTTCACCTTTTGTTCCCCTTTATTTGAGATGACAGTATTCACTTTGCTCCTAACACTCACGGCTGAATCGGCGGGGACAAACGACCGCGCACCGACTGGCAAGGAATTAGCCCCACGCGCGGACAATACGCGCCAAAAGATAGAACCCGCAGGCCTGCAATATATACTGTCACGGTGTCACCGTACGCATCAGCGCCGTACTTCGTCCTCCGGGGCCGGTGATCGACGTCGATCTTTAACGCGCGCGTTTATCATGAACATCTTGGAGTACCACTGCTAACATGGAGCGCATGAATGGCATGATGATGAAGAGGCTGTGCGATGATATAGGACCCACGAGAGCTTTGATGGTCCTTTGGTAAGCCTAGGCTGACCATGCCGTACTGTTGTTTGTTTCTGGCATCGAGTGCTTTAGCTTTCTTTTGGTTAACGAGGCACTGAGCTCTTCTGCAAAATCTTACGACAAAACTGCAGAACCACCAATACTAATGATCTGCAAACATGGACATTAAAAAAAAACTACTGTCCTCCGTATCGCATTGGGCACGCTCTGGAATACTATACTATAGTCACACGAGATGACTATAGTACTTAGTCTAGAGCTATACGGAGGAGAGAAGTAAAGAAGTGCATATCATGTACATAAAGAATTAAAGATATCCATATATTAGAAACTTTTATCATTTGTGTAGGTAGAGTGGGGGCCACATGTCTATGACACTAGATAGTTATCCTCAACTCACTTGAACGATATTTGAGACGATATTACCTTTTAGAAACATTGGTCTGTTCGGTTGCTCTGCCAGTGGTTACTTCTAGTTCAATGCTCCAGTAACATGTGAGGAGGAAGACGATCATAGCACGCTGCTGAAATGGAATGCCTAACAGGCCCAATACCTCTACATTTACCGAAAGCACCCACCTTGTAAGGCCAGCCTCAATGGTGGGTTTCATTTTGTTGTTTTCAAGACTGCCATGTCATATAGTTTCAAATAAAACTCGAAAAACTCCCACTGTCAATGCATAGTTTTATTCTTTAGTTTCATATGCATTTAATTTCATGACTCATAGAGAGTTGGTACTCGTGCCAAGAGAGTGTCATCCCCATGACACTCATTTATTCTCTCTCTTCTTAAATACATTGCCATGTCATCGAACATGCTTATGTGGCACCGTATTTAATGCAAATGAAACTCGTATGAAACTTCCACTGAGACTGGCCTAACGTTTTTTTTTTAAGGAGTGATATTTCATTTTCTCTGGCAAAAGGAGCATACTGTGGCTGAGAAACCAGCCACGTCGTAGCATAGACTAGTTTATTTCCGTTACCAATTTGCACCAGAAACGGATCATCTTTCTTTCACCACCTAAAAAGTGTGAAGGGACGGACATGCAGAAATAATGGTTTGCGATTTCCATCGCTTGGAGTTGACTGCAAGCAGATTTCTCATTTATGTATGACACCTGAAACCAGAGAAGCCAGTTCTGCCCGTTTTGCATTTATGTATGACACCTGAAACCAGAGAAGCCAGTTCTGCCCGTTTTGCAGGATGATGCGAAGCATATTATTTCCCAAAGGGTTGACTGGATGAGGCTGAGAAGAAAAAAGAGAGAGAGATGGAGGACATGAAAGTGAGAGATACAGTGCTCTCTCTCTCTCCCGGTCTGAATCCTACTTGTAAAATGCTAACCTACAAGTCGTAGCTAAATATAATCGTAAAAAAGAAAAAATGTCGTAGCTAAATATGTTGCGTCGGATAAACACGAACCTCGGGACAACTCTAGAAAGTAGGAAGTTCGGCCAAAATTGTCTCTTCTTGCAAACGTCATTTTCTCCCAAATTCAGTCTAGTATCACACAGCAACCTCTGATTCCACTCTAATGTCAGTAGAACTGCATCAGAGAGTGACACTATTGGAGCTTAACGTTAACCAGCACTAAATTGGACATGTGGTCCGGTTCTGATCAGATGCCATAAAGTACAAGTAGAAGAAGCTTCTAGTTTCAATTGATCCGAGCCTATGCGTCGTTGCCGCTGCCGAAATCTGATCCGAAACCTGACGCCGACGGCCGGTTCACACAGGTTTTCTACGTCTACGACGCCTGACCTGACTGGACGTGCACGTACAAGGGCAGCCAGAGGACAAGTGAATTGGTTAACGGCTGGGCACACACGCACGCACCGGCAAAAGACGAACAAGAACCGCGACCTATCCAGCAGCCCAACAAGCAACGGCTGCGTGGCTGGAACTGGAACTGGAGGCCAGAAGGGGCCGAATCGGCGCGGCGCGCGGTGCACCACGCATCGCCCAGGGCTGCATGCACGGGACCGCAGAGAGAAACCGGCCGGCCGGCGACGAATCGACGACGACGGGCTCGATCGTGAGGACGGAGAGGACGCACGACCTGATGAGTGGCCGGCTGCTGCCGATTGGCTTGGCCGGCCGCCGGCCGCCGGCCCACTAATTGGTCGGGTTCTCCAGAGCTTTCTGATCGTGTCGTCGGCAATTCGATCGGCATCTCATTCTTAGGAGCTTTCAGGATTTCATTCACAAATTTAAATCTCGGGATTTTGGTTTGCAAATTCTTCGTAGGCCGGCCGTGGACATAATAGTGTTAGCGTGCACGGTTTCTCTCTTTCATCATCCTCTTCTGTGAGCAAAAGTTGAAGATGTTCCTGTCGTCCCTGCATGCTTTCCGACCTCAATTATTATGATATCATCATCATCATCATCATAGTCGACCGAGGCCACAGCCTTCCCCTGATCGAAGAAGCGACAGGTGAACAAACCAAACCTCAAGCATCAGAAACGTACACCGATCGATGGCTGCTTATATTATCCGCGAGGTACGTAGCAATAGGCACGTACTCCTACAACTGTACAAGGTACAAGAGACTGCAAACGTGGAAAAAATGATCCATACTGCATGCGTACGGTGCCTGCTTGGACGCCGACCAAACGAGTATAATAAAACTATAGATATTGAACCACGGTACGTAGCTTCAGCGTGCAAATCATTTCCGAATTATTGCACCCAGTTTCGGGAATTAGAATAGAATGCAGAATAGAGATGTTTGACGGGATTTATACAAGTAGTTTTTTTTGTTAGAAAAATTGTATTTTTAGACAGTATTTTCCTTTACAATTTATAGTTACAAAATCCTAACAATTTAAAATTACTATTCAATACAAATCCAATTGTAAGAGCAAAATTATATGTACTTAGGTTATTTGCTGTTTGTCAAACATGTGATAAAAAGAGGGAAGCGTTTGACACACTTAAGAATTATTTGCCTCAAAACTTACTACTACAAACTATTTCAATTAGTCCAATATATACCTCGTTGAGATTTACATTTTGTTTCTCTGCGTACAAGTTGAGTTAAGTTTTTTTTTTTTTTTGCTCAAAACTTACTGCTACAAACTATTTCAGTTAGTCCAATATATACCTCAATGAGATTTACATTTTGTTTCTCTGTGTACAAGTTGAGTTAAGTTCAAATTTTAGGGGTTGATAAAGAACACGGGATGATCCTTTGTTAGGAAACTAGTTTTAACATTTTTTTTATAACTAATCACTTTCCATACAATTTTGTATCTTTAGGGTAAATTTAGTATTATATGTTCATAACTAGTGAAGTAGTAATGTAAATTATTAGTGTAATTTTGACAAATTTATGATATCCTTCGTTTTCTGCACAAAATTTGAACTTAACTCAACTTATGTAATGAAATTCAAGATGTATCATCTCGATGCAGTTGTCTTGAAATTTAATAAACCTTTTGTATAAAAAGTGTGAAGAAACAAAAATGGAGAAAATCACCTAGTGAAAGCATGGACTAATTGAAATTATTTGGGTCAGTATATCAATCGAAGCTTCTATTCATGGGGCTAAGCAGAGGAAGTACATTGTTCATGGATCTAGAATTGGCTTCTTCCTAAAATGAAATAGAGGGTACTCTATTTGACCTCCTTATTGTACCATTAAAAGTCCTAGTTTGGTTTTGGTTATTGATTGAAAACATTAGATGGACTAATTAATGCCTTTTCATGTGAGATAATTAGGTGCTTAGTCCACAAGATGATGTTGAGCAACGTGATGGCTATGGAGAAGAGGTGGCATGGACATGTGGTGAGAAGCTCAATACTTGGCCATATTGTAGATGATGGAGATGGATTAAAGAAGTATGGAAGCAAGAGCCCAAAGGCAAACATATAACCTATAGAGCTTTGCTTTTGTTGGCTAAGGTGTTTGGAGAAGTGAATTATCAGGTTTTTGATAGATAGGCATACTAGAGAGAGAGAGAGAGAGAGAGAGAGAGAGAGAGAGAGAGAGAGAGAGAGAGAGAGAGAGAGAGAGAGAGAGAGAGAGAATTCTTTAGCTAATATAGTTGTTTAGTGCCTGCATCTGTGTTAGATCAAGTGGCAGCGTCAGGAAGCATGTGCAAACCTTTGAAAAATATTTTCAAAATGCTAACTTAGTTCTAGAAGTGTAGATATTCTTGTGGGAATCCATTTGAGCTAGGCATTTGAAAAAGTTTGGCAGGGGATCTCGGTGGAGTGCTTTTGCACTCATGCCTCATTGGATAAGTTGGGTGACCAGTAGAGTAGGGTTGCCGAAGGTTAGGCAGCCCTGACCATCTTGGTCTAAACATCTTTTTTTCACTGTGTTAAGGCCATTGAAAAACTTCGATGCTCCCAATGTGAGGGGCACTAGATCACAGGGTTCACAGACCAAAACATAGCAAAGTTAATTGCATTACTCTACCAAACTTAGTGACATGGTGCGATCGGCGAAAATATGCATGGGAGATTCAAAGGGGGTCACCGAAAACTCCAGTGATACCACAGTTCTGACGCCCCAAAAACAATATTGTATATATTGTTTTTAGCTTTTGAATTCTCTAGGATGGTGAACGCCAGAGACATCACCGGAGTAACAACTAAAGAAGGCTCTATGGAGTGTTTTGTGGCTTTTGAAGCCACCAGAAAACTCTGGTGGCACTAGAGAAGTACAATCGGAGAAAAAGAAAGTTAATGGCTAGTTTGAACTAGTTGTTGAACTAGCCGTTAAAGCTTCTAGTACTTTTCTCTAGTGACCTCACTGGAAGGTTCCGGTGGTGTCGCAGCCAACCCAATAAGTGGGTAACAACCATCCTTTAGAATTTAGATTCAGATGTACATCCATTTCATTCTTTTGTAGGAGGACCACACAATTTTTAGAGGCTTTGGCCTATCATGACACTTCACAATTTTTAGAGGCTTTGGCCTATCATGACACTTCGTGGTAGAAGAGGATAGGGGAAATATAACATGGTATTTCTCCGTAGCTAGATTGTAGTTGACAGGTGGTCATGTGCTGATTATTTTGTGACCCAAATGCTTAGAGGTTTTTGGGTATCAATATTCTTTCTCTTTTTTTTTTCTTTTTTGTGAGGGCTCTTTCTTTTTTCCCTTATATTGCAATGGCTGTGTATACAACCTTATTACAAACTTTATTTGTAATATATAATTTGCATAATTGATATAGCTATGCTATGTACATATATACTATCAAAGTTATTTTTTAATAGTGACAATTCTATATATAACGACATCTATTCGGAGGGAATAGCTAGTTCTTATACAACCTTTCTTGGCACTGTGACTTCCACACTTCAATCTGTACAATAACTCCAGAAAGACCGAAGGTAGTGGACACAATCCCACAACATCCATACACGTTTGATCAGTTCATGTGTTCGTGTCATGCTACGTCGACTTTGCCAGTGGTTGCAGGAATGACAAGAATCTGAAACTCCCGCTACACTACAAGTCTACAATGGCAGCATATTATTCCTTCCGCCTTCTGGGCCGGGCGGGCCGGATCCAAACAGCACATAAGGTCCACCTCAGCGTTATCATGCCACGTAAGAAAGGGTAGGGACTAGTCTATAGGGAGAGAGAACGGGAAAAGATTCAGAAAAACAGTGTGCAAACAGCGTCAGCATCATGCTCATCAAGAAATCCTGATGCCTAGGTTCGGCTCGCGTTGAGGCCCACCAACAGCTCATTGAAAAAGAATTTAAATATTCAGTGTTCGCTATATCCCCGTGTTCAACAAGTCTTTAGAATAACCGAAACAGCATGATAAACCTAATTTAATAGACCTCAAATGTTTTTCGCTGGAATGCTTGATTAAGATCGAAACAAAGTGCGCAAGGACAACTTGTTAAAACCTATATATTTGTTGGGTCCTATGTGCACTAACAACAGTTCACTAAAACTTTACACTGTTAGACAAAGATGGTATATAATTCCTCCATTCCAAAATATAAAAAGTTTTGACTTTTCTGAATACATAATTTTTGTTATAGATTTAGATATACACCATGCATAGATATATAGAGAAATTCATGTATCTAAGAAAACTAAAATCTTATAATTTAGAGCATAGGGATACGACTACTACAGAATTGATAATCACCGTCTCTTTTTTCACCGCCGTTAACATGAACTGTTGATAAAAACAGACGCAATTATCACTGTCGGCGGACAACATGAACCAACGGTGATAACCTATCATTACCGCTAGTTTGTGTCACCAAACGGCGGTAATGGTCGACCCATTTACCGCCGGTTTGGTAGCACGACGCATTATAAGGGATATTGTAAAGTATTTTGTGTTAGAAAATTACGAGCACACAAGATAAATAATTTGATTTGTTATACGTAATATAAATTTACCTATTAACTTCTAACCATTATGCCATACTACCTCCATCACTTTTATAAGGTACACACTATATCAAATTCAAACTTCAATTTTTTTGGCCAATAATTTTTAATTTATAACACAAATTTGGTATGGTTAGATATATAATTAAATATACTATCCGAATATCATAAGTCTATAAGCATAGATAATATAAAGTGAAATAAATAAATGGTCAAAGTATAATTTGAGAGACCATGTAATAATGTTAAGCCGTGCCTTGTAAGAGAGAAGGGAGGGAGTATAATTTTGTTTGAGAAGAAGCAGAGATTGATGAACTAGTCAATGTAATAATAATGAAACTAAAGTTAGCCAGGGTGGAAGAGAACCAAGATTTGCTCCCCAGCAACTTTCCCTGGCCTTCTCTTTTCGAATCGTGACACACCCAGCTGCCACAGCTGATGCTGCCTTTATAACAGCTTCCCTCCTAGTGCTGCCTCTGCCCTTCCACCATTGCTTTTTACGTCGGTCTGACCCCCTACTGCTCTCGGCGACATTATTCCATCCTCTCCACCCCCATCCTCCATCCTCCATCCTCGTTGCTTACAGCAGGCCTCCTCTGGTTCGCCGCCGGCCGCCAGTGCTCGCACCACTCCGGCGAGATGTCGAAGGTAAGGCGCGTTCGCATTGACCGTGAACTGATTTCTTTCTGCCATTCGTGTGCACAAAGCTGGTCGCCTTTCCAGAGGCATGGGATTAGGATCTTGCTTTGGAATCCAAGAATGATTCGCCTTGCCTTTCTCTTATGGGCTCTGCTTTTGCTCTCTATATGCTCATCTAGTCATCTCTGCTTCCCTGCTCGACTTCTGCGTGCTCAGCTAGCACAGAATGGAACCGTTCGATTTCCTCACATGCCGCTCCGATTCTGTTTCTGGATGCAGAAAATCGTGGTGAAGCTGCACCTGCACGACAACAAGGACAAGCAGAAGGCCATCAAGGCTGTCTCGGCGCTCATCGGTAGGCACCATGGGCCATGGCGGCAGCAGCAGCTGCTGCTTCTCCTTCTTGTTAGTACACTGTCTCTCACTCTCCTCCTGCTGATTGTGCTGTGCGTTTGCAGGCATCGACGAGATATCCGTGGACATGGCGTCGCACAAGATGACGGTGATCGGCATGGTGGACCCGGTGAACGTGGTGAGCAAGCTGCGCAAGGCGTCGTGGTCGGCGACCATCGAGTCCGTCGGGCCGGCCAAGGAGCCCGAGAAGAAAGAAGAAGGGGAGAAGAAGGACGGGGACGGCAAGAAAGACGGCGGCGAGGACAAGAAGGACGGCGGCGAGGCCAAGAAGGAAGGCGACGGGGAGAAGAAGGAAGGCGACAAGGACAAGGACGGCGACGGCAAGAAGGCGGCGCCGACGACGGAGCAGCAGATGCTCGCCGAGCTGATGAACCAGTACCGGGCGTACTACTACCCGTACCCGCCCATGATAACCACGCCCTACTACGTGCAGAGCATAGAGGAGGACCCCAACTCCTGCACCATCTGCTAAACCAGTCTGGTTCTCGCTGCTGCATGAGGTAATTATTACTAAGAGCTCGTTCGTTTAGGGCCGTTTCTAGCCATGATAGTTCTCGTGAAGATTTGCTATATAAATTGCACTAGCATTGCTGGGAGGAATCGTTCCTAGTCACCATTCTCTGCCTCCCTGGATCAATTAGTAGCTTTGTGCATGTATATACTATATGGGTACGACTTATGGCACGGAAGATCTAAGAAGGCTAAGGTAGTGTTGAACCATGCATTTTGTGACGTGTAAAAAAAAAAAAAAAGCCTACCGGTTTTCACTTCTAGAATATGTGTGTGTAAGTGAGAATTTGCTTTCTGGGATAACCAGAGCTGCATGTAATGATGATGTATAGCTACAATTTTGGATTTTATACGAGTACTATTGATGCATGGTTCTGTGAATATTTATGTGAATCACTTAGAGCCTGATTGGTTCACTTCTAAAATTTATCATACCAATAATTTGGTAAGCTATGATTTTAGCTAGTATTTGGTTGACTACCAAAACTTGCCAAATCCTCACATTTGGCTTGTCAAATTTATAGCAAATTTTTTGCCCAACTTTTGGCTTGCCAAATGTTTGGCATGGCAAAATTTAAAAGTAAACTAAGCAGGCCCTTAATGTGCTATTCTGGCTGAAGCTTGCTCAATCACAGCATCATGAATGGTTTGGAAAACAATATATACACATAGTTAGACTGACAAGTGGGGTCTATGACTATATGCTAGGGATCTGTCCATGTTACTTTTCATATGAGCAATTTGTCGCATGTTGTTAAAAATCACTGTTAACTTTGTTCGCGATATAAACTGCAAACCGTAGTCATGATTTAAAAACACTATGTGTTTCTTTTTTTTTTTAGTTCAGCTCTTGCCTCTCTGATTAGTGTTAAGATCAACGACGAGGATTTATTGTATTATTATATATCTAACAAAACTACTCAGCGTATGCCTTCTTTTCCTTTTTGGCCGTCATGCCATGCTCATGCTCTGCTCTTAGTCCTGTCAGGTCATGATATTCACAGCCCGCCCAACAAAAATTGTATTACCGGGAGAAACGGAATCTTCATACGCCATATAATGCCAACCAAGAAAATGTTTTTCACTGGCCTCTTCTTGAGACTTAGTGGTCTACGACAAGTTGAACAAGAATTGAAGTTTCGAATCAAGGCAGAGAAAAAAACACGCAGATATGCTAAAAGATAGCAACTGGTAAGAGAGTGCCAAGCCGACAACTCACACATCTCACTCTCAGTCATAGCAAACCTACCCACTGTCCCACACCTCTACTATCTTTCACTTGAAAATTAAAATTACATCACATAGTGGCCAAACAAATTGGATGTCATGGCACCAGGATAATAGTATAATACGCAGTACCAATCAGATCAGCGAGCTATACATTATTGACTTCATTTAGCACACGCATTTGGAGCCAAATTCACATTCCAGTATTCCACAGGCATGTTCGCCCGAAGTTTTCAGCAGGACCGCTCACTCAAACTCTCAAACAGCTGGAGCTTGCTTAAATTACTCATATTATTTTACATTAGGGTATCATTAGTCCATAACCGTAGTTTAATCGCCAAAATCAGGGGCGTGCCGCAACAAGGCAGTATAAGTTAGTACAACTCGCATCCTTGTTGCTACAATCTTCACAGAGGAAACAACAAAGATGCATGAGCTCACCAGGTCTTCTGATGTCAGGTCCAGCACATCTGAAGAGCAGAATGGAATTTTTGGTAATACTCAACATGGAAATACCAAGGATATGAAAGGGATAGGGGCGTTTGCGCACACGGGTGTGCCTAGTTGCATCCAAGAAATGGAGTGCAGGTGTGGCAACTGCCAAGTGACGAAGGAAAATTTGGATGGGTCCAACCAAAATCACTCGTTCTCTTGTCTGAAATATTTGGGTGCTGATGAGCCGGATGATCAGGATGTTTCAGGCTTATCTGGACAAATGTCAACTTCTATTTGTGGAGGGGGTGGATTAAAATCTATACCTAAACATACTGTATTCACTGATAGAAACTGGCTTCACATTCACTTTGCCTCTTTACTTACGCTGTAGCAGCTTAGCACTGAAACTATCTGAAAAAGAATGGAAGGACACCTACGAATTTCCAACGAACTATTCCGATTGTAGTTCCTAATAATTGGGCACGATTGTAGTTTTCAATGACGGTTGTCTTTCTCCAATAGTGAAATGATCAGAGCCATCCTCAAACAGATTTGTTGGAAGATAGAAACTGGAGTAAAATGATCAGGGCCATCCTCAAATAGATTTGTTGGAAGATAGAAACTGGCACCAATGAGTTGTGTGTAAACTGCCACAATCTTTATTTAGCGCTCGTGCGCCGCTTCAAATTACCAACACATGGTTTCTCACTATGACATTTTCAAATGATTTTAATTGCATAACTGATTGAACTTTCCTTTTTATCTTATAAAATATTTTTTCTTTGCATGTCAGCTGCTTCATCTCTCTTTCATTACAAGAATATCCATAAATATTTCTGAATAGTTCATTCTCTTGATTAATTTCCTTGCATGCCTGATGGACTTCATTTGCTGGTAACCTTGACAATGAAAGATAGCAAAATAAGAGTCCCACAGGGTCTTTGATTGATTGCCTGTATACTCGGTCCCTTTCTATGTATGATTTTTCTTTTCTTTAGAATAGAACAATAACATAGATTGATGTTTTTTTTGTCCTATGTTGTAAAACAAGCCATCCCATGTCTTGGTCACATTGGGGGCTGTTCTCGGCCATCTAGCATGGAATTTGTTTGGATATCCTCGTATCCACCTCAATCCACAAGTGATGGTCTGAAGAGAACTTAAACTAACACCCTAATCCACCGCAACACATGTGGATTGAAGTGAACACAAGTATCCAAACAAGCCCTAGTGGATATCGATCATACTGATTCATGTGGTCATAGAGCTACATTTATCACCAAGCTTCTCCATGTCACTCCTGAGATCATTAACATCCTTTGCGCTAATTGGCTATCTAGACACTGATCTCCTCGGAAAGCGTAGATCTGTTGGGACACCATGGTGCTGAAAGCACCAAATGGCTCAAGAGGGGACTCGAATTGGTGAGGCTATCTTGATGTGTATAAGCTTCCCAAAGTGCTAAGACAGCTCACAATTGGCCACCCCTCTCTATGTAGTTGGGACAAGCAACTAGCCATTTTGGAGGGTTGTTTGAGCTTTCTGAGCACCTAGCAGTCCCACCACTAGGCCTGGTGGTCCGATCGCTAGTGGCACATGTTAGCACCAGCCACTCAATGGCTACTTTCAAAACGATCGACGACCCAAATGGTCACTTGGGCTTGGCGGTCCAACTGCCAGGGGCCACGGCCCGACTACCAGCGCCTGGTTGCTACGGTTCTCAGGCCTAATATGCTAACCGACCATGTGCTACTAATTGTAGAGTGGAATAGGCCAACTGGTTCATCTCATAAGTGTTACATATATAGAGTACAATCGGTGGCCATTGGCCTCAGCTACACATGCGTGTGCGGGCGAGCGCTAGAAGCGGCAGCATGGGCGCGCGATGACCGAGCGCGCATGCAGTGCGTGCGCGCGCTCTGCGGATCGGTGGGCGCGGCGAGAGCGCGTCGTGCGCGCAAGAGGTTGGAGGCGCTGAAGACTCGGATGCCTAGCCGTTGGCAAGCCTGATCCTTTGACACCCCCCCGCAGTCTCGACGTCGGGAGCTTGAACGGAGAGACTGTCCCGGAAGTCGAAGAACAGCGCCGACGGAAGTCCTTTGGTGAACACGTCTGCGATCTGGCGTGCACTTGGAACATGTGTCATGCGGAGCTCCCCAATGGCGACCTTCTCTCGCACAAAGTGAATGTCGAGCTCAATTGCTTTGTGCGTTGATGATGAACGGGGTTCCGCGACATGTACACCGAGGAGATGTTGTCACAGAATGCCACCGTTGCCGTTGGTACTTTGCAGAGGAGCTCGCCAAGGAGGTGACGAAGCCAGGAACACTCGGAGACGGCGTTGGCGATGGCGCGGTACTCGGCCTCCGCGCTTGAGCGTGAAACTGTGGTCTGCCGTTTTGATGACCACGAGATGAGTGAGGCCCCGAGGAAGACGCAGAAGCCGGACATTGAACGGCGTGTGTCGGGGCAGCCCGCCTAGTCCGCGTCCGAGTACGCGGTGATCGCCGGTGTCGGAGCCGTGCGCAGCTGAATGCCCAGGCTGATGGTCCCTTTGATGTACCTGAGAATGCGTTTCAACATGGTCTGGTGCACATCACGAGGAGCGTGCATGTGGAGACACCTGTTGAACTGCGTAAGCGATGTCCGGACAGGTGATGGTCAAGTACTGCAGGGCGCCGGCGATGCTTCTGTACGTGGTGGCGTCGTCGATGAGCTTGCCTTCATGTGTGGACGGCTTCGGCTTGGTGTCAGCCGGAGTAGGGGCGGTGTTGCAGTTCGTCATCCCAGCGCGGTCGAGCAGCTCTTCGGCGTACTAAGCTTGCGAGAGGAAGAAGCCCGAGCGGTTCTGGCGCACACTGATGCCGAGGAAGTGGCGCACCAGACCCATGTCCTTGACGGTGAACGCGTCGTGTAGACGCGCGATGACATGCTGGAGCAAGCTTGACGAAGACACGGAGAGGATCATGCCGTCCACGTAGAGAAGGAGGTAGGCCGTGGCTCCGTTGCGGCGGAGGACGAAGAGCGACGAGTCCGCCTTGGACTGGACGAAGCCGAGCGACGTCACATGGCCGACGAACCGCTCGAACCACGCCCGGGGTGCCTGCCGCAGGCCATAGAGAGACCGCGACAGCAGGCAAACGGCGTCAGGGCGCTGAGGATCGACGAAGCCTGTGGCCTGTTGGCTGTACACCTGTTCCTGTAGATTGCCATGTAAAAAAGCATTGGAAACATCAAGTTGGTGAGCCGGCCAGCCATATGTGGCCACAAGTGTCAGCACGGTGCGGATCGTCGCCGGCTTGATCACCGGCGAGAAGGTCTCACTGAAGTCGACGCCTGGTCGTTGGTTGAACCCACGAACGACCCATCGAGCCTTGTATTGCTCGAGGGTGCCGTCGGGATTCAGCTTGTGCTTGAAGACCCATTTGCCTGTGATGATCCGAGTGCCCGGCGGCCGGGGAACCAGTGTCCACGTTTGATTAGCCTGGAGAGCATCAAACTCCCGTTTCATTGCGGCGTGCCAATTGGGGTCCTTGACGGCTGAGCGAACGCTCTTCGGGACAGGCGAGATGACCGCTGTGACGCCGCCATGGTGTACTTCAAATTCGGCTTGTAGATGCCGGCTCGTGCTCGGGTGACCATCGGGTGGCCAGGGGCCGCGGCGTCGCGCGGTGACCCGGGCGCGGAGGTAGGCGAGGCGGGTGATGACGTGGCTGGTGCTGACGAAGTCACAGATGGAGACGGGCGAGTGGGCGGAGGTGCTCGGTGATGTCGCGGCAGGTGGAGGAGCCGAGGTAGCCGCAGCCGGGCGTACGGCCCCCGCGCGCAGTGCGTGCACGAGGGGGTGTGGCGCCAGTTCGTTGATCAGGCGGGGCGGTGAAGGCGGGGGTGAAGGTGTGGTGGAAACCACACTTGGAGCCACGGTCGGGGGGTCGGGTGTCGCGTTCGGCGGAGAGGCGGTGGCCGGAGGCGCCGCGTCACGGAACGGGAAGACCGCCTCGTCGAAGACCACGTGCCGCGATGTGATGACGCGCCCAGTGGCGACATTGTAGCACCGGTAGCCGCGGTGGTCCGCCGGATAGCCGATGAAGACGCATGGTGTGGAACGGGCGGCGAGCTTGTGGCCGGATGTGGTGATCAGGTTGGGGAAGCATAGGCAACCAAAGACACGTAGCTCGGTGTAGGATGGCTGCACGCCGAAGAGGACGGTGTACGGCGTCGTGTCCACGGTAGCACGGCACGGGCGCCGGTTGATCAAGTAGGTGGCCGTGGCGAGTGCTTCGGCCCAGAACGCCAGGGGAGCTGCATTGTGAATTAGCATTGTACGTAAACAATCGTTAATAGTGCGGAGAGCTCGTTCGGCCTTTCCGTTTTGCTGTGAAGTATATGGGCAGGAGAGGCGCAGCTGGGTGCCGAGGGAGGAGAGAAGAAGGCGCATGGCGGTGGAATCGTACTCGTGGCCATTGTCTGTTTGGAACGTGAGAATGGGAAGACGGAATTGCGTGTGTACATAGGCAATGAACGCACGAACTGTGGGAAGAACATCAGATTTGTTGCGAAGAGGAATTGTCCACAGATAGTGAGTATAGTCGTCAAGAAAAACCACATAATATTTATAACCCGAGTGACTATAAACTGGGGACGTCCAAACATCTGAATGAACAATTTGAAAGGGAAAAATGTTCTAGAAGCAGAATCTAAAAAAGGAAGACGAGTGTGCTTGCGCAAGCGGCATGAGGTGCAGGAATGGGCAGCAGACTTATTACAGTGAAATGGAAAATGTTGAAGAACTTGGGCAGTCACTGGATGGCTGGGATGTCCCAATCGCCGATGCCAGAGGGACGTTGGCGAGGAAGCAGTGAGCGCCTGATGCTGTGGCAGATGAAGGGGGTAGAGGTCGCCGCTGCTCTCACATCGGAGCATCTCCGCCCTGGTAGGAAGGTCCTTTATAGAGAAACCAGAAGGATCAAACTCAATGGAAACATTGTTGTCACGGGTTAGACGACGAACAGAGATTAAGTTCTTAATCAAAGAAGGGGAAACAAGAATGTTATTGAGCTGAAGAGGAGTGGTGGCAGTAGGAATGTAAGTATGTGCTTGGTGTGTGACCGGCAGTTAAGCACCATTGCCTACTGTGATCAGGGATGAGGAAGGCCAGAGTTTGGAAGGGAGGACGTTACCAGAGGAGGAGGACATGTGCGACGTCACTCCAGTATCAAAGTACCAGTTCGACGCGGATGGGGGGTTGTTGAGGAACACCGGCAGACTGGAGAGCGGCATGAAGAGCGCTGGTGTTGAAGCTGTCGCCGGAGCCGGATGGCAGGTGCGTGGCCGCCATGGCTTGCTGGGCCTGGAACGGCGGTCGGGGCCCTAGAACGCCAGCACCTGGAGCACGGAACGACATGGACCACACCTGCACCATACCTTGCCAGGGGTTGTAGTCGGCGGCCCAAGGCGCGTTCTGGCCGTTGGTGTTGGCCTGAGCCGCGTGCTGGCCGTTCGCGTTGGCCTGGCGCGAGGAACCACCGCCACCGCCCCAGGCGTCCGCGCCGCCGATCAGATCGGTTGTTGGCGCGATTGCTGTTGGAGCGGGGTTGTTGCGCGGCGCAGTGGAGCCGGAGGAGCCGTCGTTGGCGGAGTTGGCGGCGTTGGTGGAGTTGCTGCCAGAGCGATCGCCGTGGGAGGCGGTGAGCGCCTGGCCAGCCTCAGCTGTGGCGTCGTGATCAGCGCCGAGTTCTTTGAGGATGAGGAAGGACCGCGCACTCATGAAGGTATGCGGCGGGTACTTGGTCGTGATCACGGGCTTGACGTAGCGGTACTTGGGGTTGAGGCTGCGCAGGAGGTTGAGCATCTGGCTCGGCTCGGAGATGGAATGGCCGATGTCGCGCAGCTGATCGGCGAGCCGCTTGAGCTTGGTGCAGTAGGCGTTGATGGACATGTCGCCTTGCTGCAGCGTGCGCAGCTCGGCTTCTAGGTAGACGGCGCGTTGCAGCTCGTTGTCCTGGAAGAGGTTGATCACGGCGTTCTAGAGGCTGAACGCGTCGTGGCGTTCGCGGCTGATGATGTCGAAGACCCCTTGGAGACCGTGGCGAGGATCCAGTTGACGACGCAGGCGTCCACCTTGCGCCACTCGCCATCGCGTTCGTCGTCGGGGGTGATGAGGCGAACGTGGCCTTGAACGCCGAACTTGCAAAGGGTCGAGTCGAAGAAGTGGCGCCATTGGCCGAAGTTGCCGTCGTCCATGTCGAGGATGATAGGAACATGGTGGCGAATGGAGATGACTTGAATGTGGGAGGCAGCAGCGGGGACAACAGAGTAGTCATCATCGGAGGAATCAGAGTGGACGGTGGAGGGCGCCATGGGAGCAGAGGCGGAAGCAGTGGATGAAGGTTGAGGAAGAACCCAAGCGACTAATACCATGTAAAGTGGAATAGGCCAACTGGACAATTGTATTCATCTCACAAGTGTTACATATATAGAGTGACCGGGTGGCCATTGGCCTCAGTGCATGCGTGTGCGGGCGGCGCTAGAAGCGGCGCGGGGCGCGATGACGAGCGCGCATGCAGTGCGCGTCTTGAGGTTGGTGGGCGCTGGAGACTCGGATGCCCAGGCCGTTGGATGCCTAGCCTGATCCTTCCTTTGACACTAATGTTCCACCACGGTCCAACTGCTAGACCCAACGGTTGGACCACCAGTGCTATTTTCAGCAGCCCAAGCACGCCCAAACGTCTCCTTTCAAATTTGTCTTTCAAACCTTTGTAAATTTGCTAACTCCAAATGTTATCCCACATGACAACCTCTACCTTGAGGACATGTTAGCATTTTTCAAATCCTTTTGTAAAGGTTTTTTCAAACTCATTTTGGAACACCACTCGTCTCTAATGTCAATGTCATTAGGATCTCACAAGTGACACTACATAACCGACATGAAAACACATTTGCCCCCTCCTAATAGTATAGTTATCTATCTTGAATCTAGACATTTAAATCTTCTCTACAACACCACATGGCCGACAAAATGAAACACCCTGTGTTTCATACCTTAGCCTTGCGCTAATCCAATCTCTCTCAAACTGATGCTTGCAAGGAAAGATCACTCAAACCATCACATAGACTTCAAGTCCATCGATTGTAACCTCACTTGCTCTTCTTTGTTGCCTTGGTCCGTCGGCACCAAGCTCTCTACTTGCACTTCACCGCCTTGACAGTTCATCATGTCTTGAGCATCTAGCCTACCCTTCTCCATTGCCTCGGTCCATCAGTGCCATGCCTTCTACTCACACTGCACTGCCTCAGTGCCAGTGGTCCATCATGTCCAAGTCTCTTGCTTGCCCTTCACCTTGCTTTGCAGATGGTCCTTCCTAGCTAAGCCTTGCTTTGATATTCACCTTCTTGCTATGCTTGATCACTACAAACTTAGTCACAATAGGAGGCTCTATTGCAACATGTACTATAATTGGTTGCAATACATAACACTTGTTGCATCTTAAGTATCAGGTTGTGTTGATCCTAACCTCTATTGCAAGACGTAGGTGTTACGACCATGATTAAACTGTGGTTGCATATAAGTGTAAATATTGCAACAAATCAAGTTGTGTTGCGTTAATAATAAGTTTGTGTTGCAGTCGTTGTTGCCACTATTCAAATGATGGTTGCGAGTAGTTTTCAATATGGCCACGAACTGTTGCCTTAACATTGGCATGTGTTGCAAAAGGTCATGCTATATTGCATCGAAAAAATGGTTCGTTCCATGACACGTAAGGTTCTGTTGCTACTTATATCATAACACATAGGTTGCAATACTGTAGCACATTTGCTCGCAAGTTATTAGTCATATTGTCACTCAAATTTGTTCGTGGGCGTTGCATAGTCCTAAGCATGAGCAAAGGCAAAGGGCTATGCTAACCAGCCGACCACCAGGCAAGCACAACGTGCGGTCAAATGTAACCCTTGCACACACCTGCACACCTGGCTGCCAATTATTGTGGCTTTCGTCCTCTATACATGTCATCCGTCCTGAAATGCAGCTATGACGAGAGAGATTATCAGATTAATTACCAGAGGTTGGCGTACTTACGTTCAGCACAAGAATTAATCTCTGCAATAATGTAATAATTAAGTATATATCTGAAGTTCTGAACTAGACAACTAGTTGTGAATTGTTCAGTTGAACTAAGCAAAGGCAACTGTGAGAATATTTAGAGGCAAAGGCAATGGCAAATACAGGCTTTCTTAACTAAATTGAGAAAATCCTCTATAGCTCTAACTTGGTAAAATATAAAACCCTCTATATTGTAGCCACATTTGTGTGTGTCCATAGGAAAAGAAGCAACATCATACATAGATGTTTAATTTTTAACTAAAACTAATAACATGGAGCCCAAGTTTCCTTGTATGACGAACTCTCCGTCATGTGACAACGAACAAGTTCATTTGGTTCAGGGTTTAGATAAACAGTTGTTGCCATTGTCAGGGTCTAGTCTTCCAACTTGCAGTCTGAAAAAACTGTCAAATCCAGATAAACATCAAGCCCTTAGATTGAGCATCAGAAAGTGATTTAAAACTACAAGTCATGTCTAGCAAGATCCCTGTTTCGTTTAGTTTAATAAATCCCTGTAGGGGCTTCGGCCCCTCCATAAAAAAAAAACAGAGAGATAGTCAATGGTTCCTTTAAGAGCATCTACTAGCTAGTATTCAATATGGAATCAAATTCAAACACATAATTTATGCAACAAAGTTCAAAAGAGGACAACTTGAATTAATTCACAACAGTTCACGTAGGTAGTTGAAGTACGAGTGGGTTCACAGCATGAGTTGTGCAGCTGTGCAGGATGTAGGTTGAAGGACGTAGACTGATGTAGGTTGAACTGTTGAAGGACGTAGACTGTGAGCTAGGAACATCATGTGCAATTCGTCTTGTCCATGTGGCATCGAAAGCGAGCTAGGCACTAAGTCACTATACATAACAAAGCAGTTTCATCAATGCATAGCACTGTGAAACATAAACTATGGCCTTATTCTCTTTGCATGCAAGTTGCAAGTTTTTGCACTCTCTCTCCATCACATTAATTTCTACCCGCATATATGGAACATTAAATGTAAGTAAAAAAATAACTAATTATACAGTTTAGTTGTAAATCACGAGACGACTCTTTTGAGCCTAGTTGGGTCCACGATTGGACAATATTTATCAAATACAAACGAAACGCTACAGTGCAGGTAATGCAACTTATTTGCGAACTGAACAAGGGCTATAATTTGCAAGCAATACAGTATAGTTGCATCCCTCCTAAACTACAAGAGTACCCAAGTTTGGTTAAACTTACATGATCTTCTAGATAAAATGGAAAGGCAACAATGGCTAGGTACCATCAGTTAACTTGCACACAGGAAAAGGGAAAAAAGACACCAAGCGCCCAAGCCTACAAGGACAACAGACCATTCTACATTCCTGGTCTCAAACTCGTTTCTACATGAGCCCACATGATTCGAAATTCAGTGCATAATCCTTGTCCTAGATTCAGTTCAAACTCCGGTAAATTGCTAGAAAAATTGTATCTGCTCAACTGAAAATAAAACTAACAAGCCATGTAGTGAACAGAACATAAACAAAGAGATGCATTTACAGATGCAAAATACCACTTCTCCACAAAAAGCTAATTGTCACTAAAGCTTCCATGTTAGGGAGTATAGCAGTGAAAACAGACATCAAGAGGACTAAAACAGGTGAGAACAAACCTTCCAGGCATTTCGTCCAACAGCTCGCTGGGCCTCCTCGCCTCCTCCACGAGAGTCCTGGGGGACACCACCCTTTCTCTGGCAAGGGGAGCAGCGGCACTTCCGCGGTTCCATCAGTGGCAGGAAGGGATGCTAGGGGAGCTGAGGATGCTGTCACAACATCGGCTCCAACGGGGAAGACGGCATGGTGTCCTTGGCGGTGTCGTGGAGGTGCAGAGGAAGCTGGGTTGGGGAGCGAGGGACGCTGGCTGAGTCATGCGGTTCCATGGCCCGGTGGTGGACGCGATGCGGCGCCGCCGGACCCAAGGAAGAAGAGGCACGCGCGAACAGGAAGCGAGGCGCGCGACTGAAAAATTTCTCCCGCCGAAAGAAACCGTGGATAAGTGAACTTGTTGCGTCCCCTTGATTTAGGTAGCAGGGAGCTGTGTTTTGGTGTCTACTTATAAAATTGACACAAATGCTTTGAAACTTTTATGGAATGTAAGATTAAAAATATATTATTCTGTTAATTTGTAGCATTTCGTGACCAAGTTACAATTCCATAAAATATTTTTAATAATATTTAAATTTGGTTAGTAAAATCTATAAACTCCACAAAATAATTTTAATACTATTTAAATTTGGTTAGTAAAATCTATAAACCTGCATGATGACGTATTTTTTTGGTATATAATTATTCAATAAAAATTTCAAAAACGGTATTACACATTGTTTACAAATGCTACATCTTTCACATAGTTATATGGAACCATGTGTGTGAGAGCCATATGTATATATGAACATGCACGAAGCCAGCGCCTGGGCTGGTGGGGCTTGAGCCCCACCTACAGCTCCCAAACATGTAGAAATTTATGTAGCATCCTCTCAAAATTTTATATATAGTATAGAATAGGAGGGGCTGAGATTTTCTAGATATAGAGAAAAAAGATCTCTGACTTATTGAACCAGCTAGATATAGAGAAAAAAGATCTCTGACTTACGGGCCAGGAATTCAATAGACACAGACAATTCTTTGGTTAAAAGCCAAGGTTCAATTACTTTATGAAACCCTATCCCATCCACTGTAACCCAATTTCCCCTTCCCTGTTCCATCATCACGAGTCTCCCGACTCTCATAGTCACGTACCCAAGCAGACAGTGGCGCCGCGGCAACTGCTACACACGGGCGGCATAGCTTGGACGTGGGCCAACAGCGAGGCTCTAGGGGGCGGGCACTGGCAGCAGGCCGCACGTCAAAACGACGCAGGCACAACCCGCAAGTTCGAGCTCCGGGCAGCGAAAAGCACGGCGTCGGACACTTTAGTTCAGCCCTACCTAATTTTTTTTTTGGCTTCGTCCCTGTATATGAACAATATATGTTCCTATTTTATAAAATGATTTGAAATTTTTATGGCAAGCTTATGGGACCGAAATATGTTGTCATGTCAGTTTGTATAATTTCTTCTTCATGGAGTAGCCAATCCCTATTCTTTTGTCATAGCTTAGAATCATGCTTTGTCGTCGCCCACTATGTGAATTGCTGTAGTTTCTTCTTTCACTTTATAATTGTGGTGTATAAAATTTGTCCTGTTGAGTATTGACTAACTAGAGTGCTACATCTGTCAGCCTGGAAAACACTATGATTAATATGTTGCCCTGGTCAAGTTGTTGGACAACGATGTGATGAGCAGCTTGTGGTGGTGTGACATGTCTATTTCTCTATATGATGAGTCATGAAAACTTTGAGTTACATAGGCACATCTGTCCGTCTCTATTTGCTCGGTAGCTTATTGTACACTATTTGCTCGGTAGCTTATTGTACACTTAACACTAATTTTATTTCTTCATGGATTAGGTGCATTTGGAAGATATAAAAATTAGTTATGAAGATATAATCAATATTCAGGTAACATTAGGGGAGTACTCTATATAAGGTGTCAGTGGTCTATTGACATATACTTGATGGAATTAGCCTATGAAAAGAGATCACATATTTGCTACATATAATCTTTCTTGATCAATCTCATTGTTTTTTAGACTAAAAGTTACTCATTGTTTTTTGTAGACTAAAAGTTATACTAGCAAAGATATGTTTGAAATTAAGGTTTCTATTAGATTAAGTCATTGTATGGTTCTTTATTAACCGCAGGGCAACATGGAGAGCCAGATGAACTAGAGTAAGGATAATGCATGCCTACTTCTGCAGGTGCTAGATCATGAAGAGATGATTAGTTGAAGCCATATTTCAAGTGAAATAAAATATGCTTCTTCTGTTATGTCAATTATAGTTTGAGAGGATGATTTTATTCTAGTGTGTGCTCATGTTTACTTTAACATTATAATGATTGTACTTTCTATTTGAGAGTTTCGTTAAAATTAATGAAAGATTGATTTTATGTATGTGCTGATGAATATGTGTTGATGAAATTTTTAATATTGGTATTATTATTTTACATCAACAATATATTATCAAAATGCATCAATTGTTGTTTGCTGTGATATAAACAATATTGACACGCGTAGATTGTGTGATGCCATAAGACTTAGTCACCACAATTAATGTTTTGTTGCAATGACACTTGTTGCGATGAAACAATTTACGTGGCAACATAAGTTATTACAATGAAATACATGGCAATTATGGATATAGCCATCAAATGATTTTCATCATAGAAGACCTTATTGCGATGGAACGTAGCACGTGACAATTAGTTCTATTCCCACACAACAATGGTGTTGCAATATTTGCTTGATCTTGTGATAGAATGTGTGGTAGTAATAGTGTGTATTGCCACAGCTTGTATCATGGCAACAATTACTGATGGAATGATGCTATTGGTTGCAATATTTGTTATTGTCACCACATCATGTATGGCATTTGCTCTTATGCTCATTGAGAAAGGCTAAGATCACAACACATCAAAAGTGAGGTGCAGCGACCTATTGCAGCTTAAATACCATGACTCACAACAAAACTGACTTCAAAGCATTTGTTATTTATTGAAACCAAAACACCCATATTGCAGTTCTTAGACGTGGCTTTAGGGTAAAATCGTTGTAGCGGATTCAAGCTTTCCAACATGCTATCGATCATATCCACATTAATGCCCAACTCTTCTTGTGAACTAAACCAACGTTCCATCACACACTCAAATAGAAAGATTCATCCACAAGCATTGTCAGTAATTACAAAAACTCAAGCAAGGATCTAGATCTTTCAAGCACTCAGTATCTGCTACCAGTTTTCTCTCGTATCTCTCCCTGAGAGCAACTCTAGTAGGAGTCCTCAAATGAGGGCCCCTACCTTTGATTTGAGGGCTCCTCCTATTTTTTTTTAGGGTCCGTTTTTTGCATATACTCCAATAGCACCTCTCAAATCTAAGCCCTCAAATCCATTCCATTGCACACTGACACAAGGGACCACTCACTATGTTTTGTGTCCTCTGTCACTCTATCCAATTGAGCTATAATGCAAAGGAGAGGAGTCATGTCACGCACCCCATGTGACTGCGAAGGGATGAGGGGCGTTGGGACCTCGTGCGATATTAGAGAGCTTAGAATGAGTTCCTAGAAAAGCCCATTGTCTTGGGGTCTTGGAGAGGCGTCAGGTGGATGTCCGCGCATCGGAGATCCCTTGGGAAGTGCATTGGAGATGCGTCAGGCGTGAAGGTCCCTGACCAGGTAGTCGTGTAGGTCCCTTGTTGGGAGTAGCATCGGGTGAGGACGACAAAGAGAGGAGGCACACCGGAGTGATTCTAGTACCAACGAACGCGCACACGTGCAGTGTACTTGAACTTTTCTTAAAAAATCTAGAAAAAAGGCCAACACTAGGGTTTAAATTCTAGTGGATAATGTCACCGTGGAGGGACTGCCCTACCACTAGACCACAAACCCTTTCACCTTTCTAATATCTTTTGATAGATCAACAAATAATTTAATTTATGCCAGATATATTGAGTTCTATGTTGGGGTGTATTATATGTTATGGCCCCATTAGCATGTTCAAGGTCCTGACATAGTCAAGAGGTTTTTGAGATAATAATCATGTCATGTCCTATTTACAACCCTTAGATGCTCTTTTCTAAACACAAGCCCTATACCAAGGGGAATTGTGAAATTTTCCCTTCCCACCTCTCGTATAAAAGGGGAGAGAGGGAGGTGGAGAGGCACATAGCCTTATTCATTTGCACTCTCTAAATTGCTCTCCACTCTTTCTCATTTAATATAGGAGCCTTATGTTAGATAGGAACAACTTAACACTTTTTATAACCTAGGCTAGCACTTGTAAGATTGATTGTTGTTGGACCCAAGGACCATCAAAGTTGATCATGTACTTGGACAAAGTATCGATGAATTAGGCACTAAACATGCCATGAAAAGGAACCAGCAAGCAATATAGAGCTACTTAGTTGATGAACTAATAATAATGAATTAATTCAATAATAGTAGTCTAGGTCCGGTTGGGTTAAGGGTCGGTTAAGAAATGGATAATCAAACAACTCTTAGTTAGGGTAAGACGAAGTAGACAAATGTGCCTCCCTCCTATTCTCATATATGGTAGAGAACATGGGTGAGTGGATCAGTAATAAGCTAGCAAGCGAGTGATAATGAAATGAACCTAGGGTTAGTTAGGTAAGTTGGGAGTATAAAGTAAAGTGCTACGAGAATAATAAAAAATGTTGGTGGTATACCTTGATTGTGTCCTGGACGCGCTCCTTTTGCTGAGTGAACCTTGTGGCATGGAGGAGGGCGTCACATGTGTTCAATGCAGGCCCGGTCGACGAGAGGCGTGGAGGATTGTAGGTTGAGGCGGCATGTGGTGGACACACAAAATGGTGATACGTGCGCCTGCTCCTTGTTATATGCAACATTGACAAGAATATGCTTACCTGCAAGGTGATGAACGAAAACGCTAAGGAACCTCTTGCATACGAGCGATATTCCTAGGGCTGAGTATGTCCTTGCTGGCTTTAGCCCTCACATTGCAAAAGGAGGAGGAGGAAGCGATCCTAGAATAAATTAGACGACTTGTATATACATGTAATATGTGTGCGTGCATAAAGCAAGGAAGTTGGCGCAATCATAGGACATGGACAAGTTATGGTCAAAAGAGATATGACTAAGATATGTTCAGCATAGATTACATGAGTTATTACAATTAGGATATTATGGATGGATTGTTGGTATTTCTTAATGCAATGCGAAAGAATCCGCAAGCGCACGGAATTACCGTCGTAGCACTTCACCCGGAAGTATTCAGGGTATCGTATTTCCACGAGGAACGGAGGTATTTCTTCTAACTAGCTCGTCCAAGGATAGAGTTGGAAAGAGGTAGCGAGGTTCTTCTACGATTTAGGATCTCTACACGGAGGTAACCTTGCTTACTACACTCTTGCTTCGGGCACCGGATCGCACCTAGTCTGCTAGGTGATGCCAGCCTATAACTCTACGCCAAACCCAAACGTGGGGGTATGCAAGGGATGCTAGGGCTGTCACCACCTAGCACCATCCCCTCACCCATAAAGTGTGAGGGAAATGAGGGTAGCCTCTAGCCTAGACACCATGTCTACGCTATCGATTACTACTCTAGCGTCGCGCAGGGCGATCCGTCTTTATCAGGGACCCTCTACTAGAGCATCCACTACTAAGGCAAGTAACAGACAACGAACCCGCAAGAATGTAATGCACAAGATAACACGAATAGAGACTCACCACTGTAGTCAAACACGGACCTTATACTCTAAGTAGTACGTGGCCGTAGAGGTACACGTTGAGAGGGAGCCGACACGTCCGGCATTCCATCTCCTCAACCCGGAGACACCAGATCCGAGACAAGAGATGGCAGACACGTCCGAACCTCCTCTACTTTCCCTCTCTCACTCCCTATACTACAACTAGCTAGGCTAGTATGAAGGAGAGCTCTTGTGTACTCTTGCCCCTTGGAGGTTGCTTGATTGGTTGATGGAATGAGGAGAGGAGGAGGCCTCCTTTTATAGTTGAGGTGGAGGGGGCTCCTTATAAAATAGCATTTTAATGTTCCAAACCGATCTCTAGATAGATTGAACCTGGACCCCCCTATGAACCGACGTTGGAGAGGCGGTAAGAAGCCACCGACCAAAGCTCGGGCCGAGCGGGGCCACTGGTGGTGCGCCCGCACCAGGGTGCGACCACACCCTGGTGGGCTCCAATCAGTCCCATCTTTGGTGGGCGCGTCGGCCTCATCGTTAACTTCCCAAAAAGTTCTGGATCACTGAAAACGGAGTCCGGGTGCATCCTGGGCGTCCAATTTATCGAGGACTGCTCCTGCAGCCCGGACTGGATTTGAGACTTATTCGGGCTTTCTCTTTTTAGGCTCTTGCTTGGTGTTTGTATCTATGTTTGGGACCTAGGTATTCTGGTGACTAGGCCACTCATTCTTTGAGCCTTTTGTGTATATTTTGTAGCCCTTTATGTGTATATTTCTATGGATTTCGGGCATGTCCTCCTGCAAGTGGTAGATCACCAAAACCTGTGAAACTGATTAGTTATAAGCCCTAACTCTAAGTTTAGTGATCATGTATGTTTATTTTATGTGAGTGTTGGTGGTTAATGTTTATGAGTTAAGGATCGCCAACAAACTCCCCCACACTTGCCTCTTGCTCGTCCTCGAGCAAGGCCTAGATACAAAAGTAGACATGAACATAAAACCCTAAGATATACAGCTTATATGAAAATTACTCCATTACATATTTTTACATAGGTGGGATATGTGGCACTAACTAACATGTTTCCTTAGGTTGTTGAAAAGTGGAATAGTTCTTGAAACAAAGTTATCTTCCCAAATTCTTATCTTAGCAACTTGAAGTTTTTGGAAGTTTTTAACAATAAAGCATAGATCACTTTATACTCCTCAAGAGGCACTCTCAAATCACTCAAATGTGTATGATTCCTCACCAAGGCATAGTAAAGTCTTTGCCTTCCTTCTACCTCTAAAAGTTTTATGTGGAGCTTTGGGTAGGGATAAAATAAGATGGCATACTTGCATTACATATGTTGTAAAGTCAAATCAAAGATCCAAGGAGAGAAGTGTCATACCCTTATTTGTGAGACATGGCTATATTTTCTCCTTTTTTCTTTGAATATATGAGCCTTCATGTGCTCATCATTATTTTTTTCATACTTTGGACCTTCATGTGTTTATATTTTTTTTTTTTTGGGACCTTCATGTGTCTATATTTTTTTACACTTTTGCATAGCCCATGTCTTATCTTATAAACCATATATATAGAGAGATCATAATCTTTTTAAACATAGAGTATTTATCTACTAAATGTATATTTTTTGTGTCTACTCTAAGTGTAAGAGTAGAATATTTTTGGTGGGACTAGATGGAAGGCATGTTTTTGCGTACTCCCAATGTAGGAGCAGCACTATATGTGGTGTGTGTGTGTGATCTTGATTTTGGGAGCATGATAAATCTCTCGACACAGGTCACAAGACTTGACCAAACTCAATGCAATAACAAGCAGCATATATAGCAGGTTCAAAACTTTGCAGGATGCATGTCATATTTGGCCTTGGTAGGAATTTCTCTACCAAATGAGGAGTATGTGAAACTATGGTTTTTAAAAAATTCTTTTTTTAACAAATTCCCCAAGTACTTTGAAACTGAACCATATCACACCTCTCAACAAGTTAGTTAACATGATTGTCCTATCAAAATATTTTTCCACAGGCATAATAATATACACATGGAACAAACTTCATGCAAGCTTCTATCTCAGGGACATCATGATCATGTCACTTTTCAAAATGTTTAAACTAAGTGTGGTTCATGAGATTGCAAAGAGGCAACATTGGTTTATTGAGTCTAAGTTTTATGATTAGGATTTAAATTTGTTTAAACTCAAGTTTATAGGGAGATGATGGAGGTGTTGCACAAACCATCGTTTATAGAGGAGAACTGAAATAGAGATGGCTTGGCATGAACCAGAAGTTCAACCAGTCTTCTCTTGAGCCATCTGTCTTGTCCTCCTTCATGTCGGATCGTACGATGTTGTGCAACATGTTGGGGAAGGATCTCGATTGTGTGTGTTAAGCTTGAGAGATCTCCTCCACACTTATTCTTGTACCTATTTTATTAAACAAACAAAAAATAGAAACAAGAAAGGGCTCTACCAGCTCAAACACTAGGGAGCCTAAGTTTTATTATCATAATAAAATTTTATTTTATTATTATTATTATTATATTCATTTTATTATTTATTTTATCATGGCAAAAGAGAATATGACCATATCCATGCTATAAAAAAGAATTTAGATGCAAAAGTCAAGTAGCATGGATCTAAACAAGATGACCATATTAAATTCATTATCATTATTTATTTTATTTTATATACATTTTTTTATTTTAATCACCAAACTTTTACTCATACAAGGCTAAGATAAAGTTTTGTAACAAATTACAAGCCTTGGTTTATCTCCATCAAAAATTACTTTCATTATATATGAGACCAACTCAAAGTTCATTAATCAAAGTTCAACACCATGTTAAATTTTAATCAAAGAAGGCTATTTTAATCTAAGCACCATGCTTAATTTAAAAAGCCTATGGATATATCTTAAGAATACATCTAAACCAGAGCACATGGCATAAATAATGAAAGCATGAATGAGCATGCACAAATTTCCATGAAGATAAATATGAGTAAAGGAGTTGGTGATTTTTTTTATTACCTCTGCATACCTAAGTATACTTACCGGCAGTATATGAAGATGAAGCTTTGATCTTGCTGTATAGTGGCTTGATTGCACATGATCCTACTCAGGCGACCAACAAAGCTTAGGCTACACACACAAATAGTGTGTATAGGCCATGGGCCTTGGTGATAAGCTGCAAAGGGGAGCATCCGTTTTTTTTTTTCTCTTTATTTTTCTATCGGATACTTTTTTCTCTCTCTCTCTCTTTTTTTTTAATTTTTTCTCTCTCTTCTCTTTTAATTTTCTCTCATTTTTTTTCTTTTCTTCTATAGCTTTCTTTTTTTCCTTCTTTTTAAGAATTTTTTAGCAAGATAGAGCTAGCACTTCTTGATCGAGACGGTTTCGATGTGTTTGGAGCTTGTGATGAAACTCTCATCATCCTTCCCCACACTCTTTTATAAAAAAAGTCAAGAGTGTCATGTGTTCCTCCACTAAAACCGTCAAAAATGTGCACTCGGTGCAGCTCCATGTTCTCCAGCGTCGCATGTACCTTTGTTCTTCTCAATCTTTAACCTAAAATGGTTAGCAACCGAGAATACCCGAAAGTGCACGCTATCTTGACAACATGTTCTTGCTCTTTTTTTTTGAGAAGAAAAGTTGTATTATAATAATTTTGTTAATAGTAATATAATTATTGTTGTTTTTTTAAATTTTTTATGATAATCCGGGCTAACTCCCGGTAGTGCTTTGTTTATGGTCATAAGCTTGACCATGGGAAATTCATCTTGCAGCTCTCAATGGTGGTATAGTTCCCATCTTCACCACCAAGTGTTTAGCATTATTGTTCCAGCTGCAAGGTTAGTGCCACAGTGCATATACAACATTTGCAGTGCATAAGATAAATGGAGGCATCCATGGCCACTCTCTTAAAAAGTTTAAAAACAAGGATCAAGAAGTGGTTTGGATCCTTGTAGAAGCATGTGGTGCTAAGTGAGATGTCCATGGCACAAGCGTTTTCTTCCTCAAGCGAGAAGTCATGACTATTGAGAACAATGCTTAGATGGCCAGAGGGACATAGCTTGGGTTCGAGTGAGGGCATTGATGGATGTTCAGTTTCACAAGGATGAAAGAAAAGCTCAGATGAAATGAACAGGGATATGAATTTCACCTCCTCAAATAAGTCACGGTTGAAATCATGCTCCACCGTCGAGATTTCTAGACAAGGTTTAGGAGTGGCGGAAGCAATCTGTCCCAACTTCTCACTAAGGCTCCTATGGGATGGTTTTTCTTGAAAAAGTGTTTCCAAAGGGCAGCCTATGAGAAGTTCAAATTTGAGGATGACATAGATGTAGAAATCTAAGTGGACCTCGGTTTTATTTATCATGATTGGCACGGCCCTAGCCATCCCACAATACTCAAAAATGAGTCCAGACGGACTTTTGAAGAGTCTATCGGTCGGGACTAGCGACATGTCACTCAAATGGTATTTCACTAGGAATTCTGACATGATATTAGTCCCAACTGTGGGGTGGTTCCCCTTAACGAACAAGTCATGGTCGTGGAAGGTGAAATAATCCAAAGTGCTTCGGAAGAGCATTTCACTTCTATTAACCATTTTTTTCAAAGGTTCTATTTAGGGGAAACTTCATCATGCCCAAAATGCCACGAGGTATTGCCATAACCTCGAATTGGATGGGAAACTCCAAAAGATGAACTACTCTTTCCTTCGGTGCTCCTGGTTCGGGTGAGGGCCCTAGGGATGTAAAGGCTTTGGCTAATGGGGGCTCCTCAAAGCTTGACATGCCCCTTCTCTAGAGGGTTTAGGTTCTATGATGGAATAAGAGTGTGTGTCTAGGAAGTTCTTTTGTTCCATCGTAGACTTCTGTGTAAATGACCCTCTGATGGTCACGTCAAGGTATAGGACAACTTCTATGTCAAAACCCAAATAAAAGAGTTGAACTAACACAACATCGGGTAAAGACAAGTCTAGGATGGAGTATATTAACACTAAAAATCTGGCCTAAGTTTCCCCTATGGACTCCTTCTCGGCTTGTTCGAAATCGAGGACTGCCCTTGGTAGTGAGACGAAATGAGACATAGGGAAGAATGCAAGACAAAAATTGTCTTTTAAGTCCTTCCTACTCCCCAATTTGTACATCCTACGACAAGAGCGTACCATTGCTCCGCCTCCTATGTGAGAGAGAACGAAAACAATTTCCACTTTAGAATTTTCCTCAAAATCTCGCAAGTAATTGCTCGGGTTTACATTTTCATGCCCCGAGAAGGGTTTTGCCCAAACCATGGCTATCAAGCAGGATGGAGTTCATAGACAGAAGAAAGTTTTGGTTTTGGAGAAAAATGGTGGCTCAAAGAACTCCCCCTTTGTAGCAGAATGTTTTTGAATTGGAGTGAAATTCATGGTAATGGGATGTGGGTGGAAAATATTTTTTTATATTTTTTATAAAGAAATAAAAGATACAGATACGAGGACGAACTAGGTTTGAAGATATAGCAACCGCTCTCGGCAACAGCGCCAGAAATGCTTGTTGGCATTTCTTAACTCAATGCAAAAGAATCCACAAGCGCACGGAATTACCATCGTAGCACTTCACCCGGAAGTATTCAGGGTATCGTATTTCTACGAGGAACGGAGGTATTTCTTCTAACTAGCTCGTCCAAGGACCACACAAGGGTAGAGTTGGAAAGGGGTAGTGAGATTCTTCTATGATTTAGGATCTCTACACGGAGGTAACCTTGCTTACTACACTCTTGCTTCGGGCAGTGGATCGCAACTAGTCTGCTAGGTGATGCTGGTCTATAACTCTATGCCACACCCAAACGTGGGGGAATGCAAGGGATGCTAGGGCTGTCACCACCTAGCACCATCCCCTCACCCGTGGAGTGTGAGGCAAACGAGGGTAGCCTCTAGCCTAGACAACATGTCTACGCTATCGACTACTACTCTAGCATCGCGCAAGGCGATCCATCTTTATCAGGGACCCTCTACTAGAGCATCCGCTACTAAGGCAAGTAATAGACAACAAACCCACAAGAATGTAATGCACAAGATAACACGAATAGAGGTACACGCTGAGAGGGAGCCGACACGTCCAGCACTCCGCCTCCTCAACCCGGAGACACCGGATCCGAGACAAGAGATGGCGGACACGCCCGAACCTCCTCTACTTTCCCTCTCTCACTCCCTATACTACAACTAGCTAGGCTAGCTAGGGCCTAGGCCTAGGGTCCAGGCCCCTATGAAGGAGAGCTCTTGTGTACTCTTGCCCCTTGGAGTTTGCTTGATTGGTTGATGGAATGAGGAGAGGGGGAGGACTCCTTTTATAGTTGAGGTGGAGGGGCTCCTTGTAAAATAGCATTTTAATGTTCCAAACTAACCTCTGGATACATTGAACCTGGACGCCCCTGTGAACCGACATTGGAGAGGCGGTAAGAAGCCACCGACCAAAGCTCGGGCCGAGCGGGGCCGCTGGTGGTGCGCCCGCACCCTAGTGGGCTCCAATCAGGCCCATATTTGGTGAACGCGTCGTCTCATCATTAGCTTTCCGAAAAGTTCTGGATCACTAAAAATAGAGTCTGGATGCATCCTGGGCGTCCAATTTACCGAGGACTGCTCCTGCAGCCCAGACTGGATTTGAGACTTGTTCGGGCTTTCTCTTTTTAGGCTCATACTTGGTGTTTGTATCTATGTTTGGGACCCATGTATTCTGGTGACTGGGCCACTCATTCTTTGAGCCTTTTGTTTATATTTTGTAGCCCTTTATGTGTATATTTCCATGAATTTTGGGCATGTCCTCCTGCAAGTGGTAGATCACCAAAACATATGGAACTGATTAGTTATAAGCCCTAACTCTAAGTTTGGTGATCATGTATGTTTATTTTATGTGAGTGTTGGTGGTTAATGTTTATGAGTTAAGGATCACCAGCATGGATGTATGTAATTCTTGTGTAACAACCATATCTTGGTGATTGACGGTTTCTCTATATGAAGCCTCGGATAGGGGTTGTTCTGTTCTCTATAATTAACATGCATGTATTGTAACCCAAGCTATGGGAGGTGGTTCTCTCTAATCCATGAAATATCCACAAAATCCAATCCACGAAATCTTGTGCCATGTTTAGCTCCAACTCATTAACCAATTTTCTCTCTGGCCAAGCCATCTTAGAGAAATTGGGAAAGCTAAATCATGCGATGTGGAAAGCCTAAGTTTGTCCTGTCATACGCGACGCTCGGCTCCAAGGGCACCTTACTAGCAACACCAAGGCACCCAAAGCGGATCTAATCATCACTGTTGATCGATGGAAAACAAGAGGCCAAACTCGTCCTTTGAGGATTAGGAAGCCATGAACTAGTAGGTCCTGAGCTTTCTTCTTTCATTACTCTCAGAGGAGGTGGCGATCCAAGTCTCCACATGTGAGACTGTGGCGGTGGTCTGGAAGGCCATCGAACATATGTATGCATCTCAGATGCGTGCACACATCATGAATATTCGCATCACCCTCTCTAACACTGTGGGAGTTTAGACCCCTATACCCTCACGGCTGGCCTTGGGCCTGCTCAGATGGGGCAGCCCAGCCCACAAGACCAAAACCGATCGGCCTCTTTGGCCTGGTCAGACTCTCAGACGGACAATCAAGAGTTGCTTGTCATGCAAGGTAGCTAGTCGGTTAGGAAACTAATTGTATCCTAGTTAGATACAATCTGTTTGTAACCAACCATATCGGGGATCTCCAGATCTATAACCCTGCCCCCGGACTATATAAGGCGGGCAGGGACCCCCTCAAACGCATAACTTTTCCAATAACAGAAGAGTAGGACGTAGGGTATTACGCATCTAGCGGCCCGAACCTGGGTAAACCGTATATGCTGTTCTTCCTGTTACGTCCTGCTTGTAGTCTAAGCATGCCTCCACCGATAAATCACTACCATCAGTATATCCGTGGTAGACTGCCGCCGATATTTTGTCGACAGTGGCGCGCCAGGTAGGGGGTGCGTGTATAGATTTCGAGGCAAGCAAGATGGTTTCCTTCACCGCTTCCATGGAGTTCGAGGCAGGTCGCACTTTCACCGTCAGTTCCTTCACCACCACAGGCGTCAGGACCCTCATCGGAGCCACGGACGAAGCACGACCCACCTCAACACTGGCATCTCAAGCTGCACTGCCAGTTCACCAATCTTCGGGATCAGGCCCGAGGATGATGGTCCCGCAACGGCGTCGTCGCCAAAGGAGCCAAGTCAACAACCACGACCTGATCCGATCTATCCATCAGGTCGGAAGGGGCCTAGTGGAAGTACTCGATCGCCTAGAGTCGACCCAGGATCAACCCGACGACGAGGGCTTCACCCTTGTCCACCGTCGCCGGCGTAGGGCTTAGACTCGCGTCAATCCACTTCGCCGCCCAGATCCAAATCAGGCTGCGGCTCGACCTCGGCGTGGCCCTCAAGCCCACATCGACCAGCTTCGCCGCCCAGATCCAAATCTGGCTGCGGCCCGACCTCAGCGCGGCCCCCAAATCCACGTCGACCAGTTTCGCCGCCCAGATCTAAATCTGGCCATGGTCTACCCTCGGCGCGACCCTCAGAACCGTGCCAACCCGCGAGGTCGTCCAGATCCAAATCTGACGGCTGTCCGACCACCACCCGGGCCTCGAGTTCACCCTCGGCCGTAACCGGCACCTGGTCGGGCTAACCCAGGGCATAATGCCCAAACCACGACAGGTCAAATCCAGTTCCCCTTTCGGATGGCCAATGCCTCAACGGCATATCAACAACAGATGGGAAGCCTACTCCAAAGTCAAGCTCCATCCTAGCCACCTCCGGCCCAACTCATCGAGTTTGAGCTCGACGGAACGGCCAGGCATGTCATCCACCGCGTCCACAGCGGGGAGGCCTCCAGCGGTTCCTAGACAACCGCTAGAGAAGGTGGAGGTTCGAGTTCCATCTCTGGGCTGGATGGAGTAACCGCTTCTGAAAGCTCCGCCTCCACGGTAGATGACGATGAATTCCCTCAGCGGATCAAGGATCTGCTCGGCGCCGATGAATTCCTAGAATTCCCCCCAAGGTTCAGGGGCGCGGTCTTCAATGTCAGCGTTGACGAACCACCTCCTGTCCTCAAAACCCCTGAGGAGGCGCAAGCGAGAACAGATCGCAACGCAGATCAGGCACGACATCGCTTACTTCAGGCAGCGGCAGCCGGCGCAGCCCCTCATGGCAATGATGGAGCACCCGCAGCCCACACCAGCCATGGCACAAGACGTGCCTGCTGCCCCGTAGGCGCAGCCCGTCGCCCCGCAGAGAAGAAGGCTCCAACCTCGTAATCTTGAAGGCGAGTTTGACCTTGTCGGGGAAAGACAGGTCCACAAGACTCCTAGCGCCAACATCGCTATCGCGGTATAGCAGCTCCCCGGCATGCCAGCCAGCCCCACGCTCAAAGCTGTACTCAATCACCTCAAGACCGCAGAGGCGTAGGTCAACTTCATGCGCGAGAATTCGGCTGGACCTTCCCGCAGCCGTCGCTCCCGCAGCACGCGCCGGGGCCATAGAAGTCAGGCGGAAGAAGGGGACGCTAACGACCGAGACCGAGAGAGTCATCAAAGGGCTCAAGTTGACCCTGGCCGAGGCCGTAACCGTCACCGCCAGGAGGACGCCGATAGATGGCCACTCCGAGCACCCCGAGAAGTCGACCCACCTTACCCGGACAACCTCCGTCACTTCATCGATGACAGATACTGAGCTCGATACGGGGTGCCTGGCCCCAAGTCCTTTTCTAAACGCCTCCACCAAGTCCATTGGCCAAGAAGCTTCAAGATTGGGGACTTGAGGCACTACGACGGCAAGGCCGATCCTGAACTATGGATCATCATATACGAGACAACCGTTCGAGCGGCAGGAGGTGATGAACAAGTTATGGCAAATTACCTCCCTGTAGTGCTCGGTGAATCCGCCAACCACTGGCTGCTACGCCAGCGAGATGGTTCCATCCATAGCTAGCCGTAGCTCCGGCAGATGTTCATCAAAACTACAAGCTCACGTGCGAGCAGCCTGGCATGAAGTACGAGCTCGCCCAGATTCATGACTCCCCGCACGAGTCATTACGACATTATATCTGGCGTTTCTCCGAAGTCTGGATTACCATTCGAGACATCAGTGTCCCGGAAGCTATAAGAATCTTCATCGCCGGGCTCCGGTAGCCGCGTAACGCCGACCTCCGCAAAGAGCTTCTGTGCAAGCAACCTGTGATGATGGAAGAGATGTTCAACATCGCCCAAGATTGGGCGCGTGTCGATGAAGCCCTCATCCAGTACGATGACGGTGGTCATGACGTATACAAGCACAGTCGTCATCGTGATGATGATCGTGACAGAGACCCCGATTACGACGATCGCCGGGGAGGGCCCCGTCCCGACCGTCGCAACCACCCACGGGAAGACCGCGGCAACAACCGCCACAATGACCATGGCAGCGACCGCCGCGACGACCATCAAGGCACCAACCATCGCTACAGCGACCGATCATATAGGCGACGGGACGACGGCAATGGTGACCGTCGTAACCGTAGCAACCGCCAGCGAAACTACGTGAACAACGCCGACAAAGGCCAAAAGCGGGAGGTCGACGGCGAATATGACTAGATACTCAACGGCGACTGCCCTCGTCACCCCAACAAGGGGCACACTTTCGGCGAATGCATCGCTAGCATCTTCGCCCGAAAGAGGCAGCGTACTAACAAGAAGGGCAATATCAAGAAACCCAACGCGCGCGACAAGTCCGACGATGATGAGGACGATGGCAAGAACCCGCGCCATGCCTACAAGGACCTAGAGAAGCATGTGATTGGCATGATCTTTGGGGGGAAAGTGGCCATGGAGAGTGTGCGCTCAAGAGGCGCATCACCGCCCTCTTCGAAGCTGATGCACTCGTCGCCGACGTCCAAGCTCCAGCTTGGTCGGAACAGCCCATATCTTTTAGTCGATCCGATATGTGGGCTAGGCTACCTGACGCAGGTCGTTTCCCTCTGGTCCTCAATCCAGTGATCGGTAGCGTCCACTTCGAAAAGGTGCTGGTCGACAGCGGCAGCGCTTTAAACATCCTTTTTTACCAAGCTTTTCTGGAGCTTGGCCTAAGGAAAGATCAACTCGAGCCTTACGATTCACCGTTTTGAGGGCATCATGCCAGATAAGCCCTCCATGCCCATCGGGCAAATTTCACTGCCCGTTCAGTTTGGCACACCTCAGCACTTCCGCACCGACTACATCAACTTTATCGTCGCCGACTTCAATGGTATCTACCAAGCCATACTCGGCAGACCCGGCATCACCAAGTTCATGGTCGTTCTACACTATGGCTACCTTGTCCTTAAGCTGCCAACCGAGAAGGGTATCCTGTCCCTACACGGTAATATCCTCATGGCTCATGCTTGCGATACAAGTGTGTACGCTGCCGCTGAAGCCGAAGAAATCAAGACGCGCATGGAGGATACCGTCTACGAGGCCAGAACATCAAAGCCTGCAGAGCTCGAGACCCCAGTCAAGTAGCCCAAACGCTCGGAAGAGACTACCAAAGCGCACAAGAAGATTAGCCTGGTTCCCGGGGATCCAGACAAGATAGCACTGATCGGGGACGGCCTTGATCCCAAATAGGAAGACGCGCTCGTCCGTTTCCTGCAGGCTAACATAAGTGTTTTTACGTGGAAACCTGCTGACATGCCCGGTGTCCCCAGGGAACGGATCAAGCACTTCCTTAATGTCTCCGAGACAGCCAAACCAGTCAAGCAGAAGCTACGACGTTTTGCTCGGGACAGGAAGGAGGCAATTAGGGCAGAAATAACCCGGCTCCTAGCTGCCGGTTTTATTAGAGAAGTGTATCATTTGGATTGGCTCACAAAAAGAATAATGAATGGAGAATGTGCGTTGATTACACCGATCTCAACAAACACTGCCGAAAAGATCCCTTCCTGCTCCCTCGCATCGACGAGGTGGTCGACTCCACCATGGGTTGCCAATTGCTTTCTTTCCTAGATTGCTGCTCGGGCTACCACCAGATCGCCCTCGCCTTAGACGATTAGGAAAAAACTTCATTCATAACCCCTTTTGGTGCATACTGCTACACGACCATGTCGTTCGGCTTAAAAAACGCTGGCGCTACTTACCAGCGCACCATCCAACAGTGCCTCAAAAAGGAGATCTGAGACAAATTGTGCGAAGCTTACGTCGATGACGTCGTGGTGAAGACAAAAGAGGCTTCGACCCTGATCGATGACTTTGATAGGACCTTCAAGGCCCTAAACATATTCAAGTGGAAACTAAACCCGAACAAATGTGTGTTCGGTGTCTCTTCCGGCATACTGCTCGGCAGCGTCATCAGCCAAGATGGTATACGTCCCAACCCCAAGAAGGTGAAAATCGTGCTGGATATGCAACCTCCAAAATGCGTCAAAGACATCCAAAAGCTAACAGGATGCATGGCCGCCTTAAGTAGGTACATATCCCGACTCGGCGATAAGGGTCTCCCTTTCTTCCGGTTGTTGAAGGCAAAGGAGAAATTTGTGTGGTCGGATGAAGCTGATGCTGCCTTTGACGAGCTTAAAAAGTACCTATCCACACCCCCGTCCTCACAGCTCCCACGGGGGACGAGCAGCTGCTGCTCTATATTGCTGCCACAGACAAAGTGATCAGCACCGTCTTAGTGGTTGAACGCAATGAACCCGAACGCGTCTATCCTATCCAGCGGCCCATTTATTACATTAGTGAAGTACTCAATGAAACCAAGCAGCGGTACCTACATATTCAAAAGCTCCTTTATGCGATCCTGATCACTAAAAGGAAGGTCCTTCATTACTTCCAACAGTACAACATCACGGTGGTTACCGAGCATGCGCTTGGCGACATCCTGCGCAACAAAGACGCTACTGGCAGGATTGTCAAGTGGGCAATCGAGCTTAGTCCTTTTGAGCTCGGGTTCCATAGTCGCACCACAATCAAGTCTTAGGCTCTGGTCGATTTTCTAGTCAAATGGACATACATGACACTACCCGTATCTGATACGGTCGAGGAACAATAGAAGATGTACTTTAACGGCTCTTTAAACATAGGTGGTGCTCGTGCTGGAGTCTTCTTCATAGCACCTTCTGGAGGACGGCTACAATACATCCTACGTATCCACTTTAAAGCTTCTAACAACACCGCCGAGTATGAAGTTGCACTGCATGGACTCCGCATTGCTATCGAGCTTGGCGTCAAACAACTTCTTGTCTATGGCGACTCAGCCCTAGTCATTAACTAAGTCAACAAGGACTGGGACTGCACCAACGAAAAGATGGACGCCTATGTGGCCGTGATCCGCAAGCTTGAGGACAAATTCTACGGCCTCGAGTTTATTCATGTTCCACGTATGGAAAATCAGGCGGCCGACGAATTGTCCAAGTTGGGATCATCTCAGGCAGAGGTCCCTCGGTGTATTCATCCAAGACCTGATCACCCCATCCATCAATCAAGAGACGCCGGTGGCACAACAAGAGGCTACCGAGCAGTTGCCTCCAACGACAGCCGATAAGCAATCACCACCAAAGCAGGGGACTGCTGCTCATTTAGTGGCCTCGGTTACTGAATGTGCTGACTAGTCTCCAAGATCGGATCGCCAAGCAGAGCCCAACAATGAGCTCGAACTCAATAAGGTTACAACCGATCAGTCGGTTGACTAGCCTTAGGCCCCTCTGTCAGACTAGAGGATGCCCTTCATTCAGTACCTGGTCGGCGGGGACGTACCAAATGATAAGACCGAAGTAGAGTGCCTCATCCGCCAAAGCCACAATTACATACTGGTAGGTGGCCAGCTAATGCGCAAGAACGCTAAGGCTGAGATACTCCAGAAATGTGTCACACTAGAAGACGGCATCACATTGTTGCATAAAATCCATTCTGGCACATGCGGCAACAATGCAGCGTCAAGGACACTGGTCGACAAAGCCTTCCGGGCTAGGTTCTACTGCCCAAGTGTCGTGGCCGACGCCGAGCACTTGGTTCGACACTGCAAAAATTGCCGGTTTTTTGCCAAGCAAATTCATGTCCCCACACATGAACTCTAGACCATCCCGGTCTCTTGGCCTTTTTCATGTTGGGGACTTAACATGATTGGGCCTTTTAAAATAGCTCCAGGCAGTTTTAAGTATGTCTATGTCCTCATAGATAAGTTCTCTAAGTGGATCGAGTATAAGCCCTTGGTCAAGGCAACTGCACAGAAGGCAGCTGATATGCTCGATGATGTTATCCACCATTTCGGCATTCCAAATAGCATAATCACCGACCTCAGCAGCACGTTCACAGGAAGTACTTTCTAGGATTTCTGCGATGACTTGTCTATCCAAGTCAAGTACATTTATGTGGCCCACCCGAGGGCCTATGGTTATGTCGAGCGCGCCAATGGACTGATCATCGACGCCCTGCGTAAACGCCTATTTCGTGAAGATGGCTTGTATCTAGGATGTTGGTTAAATGAGTTACTCAGCCCTGTCGAAGCACTGGTGTTTCACCATACTTCATGGTGTTTGGCTCTGAGGCTGTGCTACCTGCTGAGGTCGCTCATCTCTCACCTAGGGTTGAATACTTCGACGAGGAGGTTTCGGATGAAGCAAGGGAACTCGACATCAACGCTCTGGAAGAACGGCGCCTCGACACATGCATTCAGAACGCTCGGTACTTGGCCAGCGTACATCGCTACTACAACCGCAACATCAAAGATCATTTCTTCGTGGTCGAAGACCTTGTACTCCGACACAAGCAGAAGACGGAAGGTCCGTATAAGCTGTCCTCTCACTGGAAGGGGCCATTCATGATAAAAGCAGTCACTAGGCCTACCTCATACATGCTCTACACTTTAGATGGCATCAATGTACCCAGCTCCTAGCACATCAAAGAGCTTATAAGATTCTACCCCTAATAAACAACATAGAATAAGATATGTACTCTTTTTCCTCTGTATTCAATTGTCAAGTTTAATAAATTTCGCTTGGTATTCAACATTTTCGCAAGTGTTTTATCCGTAAAATATATTTGTATTTTCTATAAGCCATATAGTCTAATGCTTCGACAGGGACAATCAGAAAAGGCACTGTCTCTAGTTCCTCCGACCACGTGTTATGGCTCCGAGCCATACAACACAGGAGATACTAGCAGTCGCTCTCTAACGGTACTAGGGCCCTAAGCGTTCCAGCACCGTGCTGTTCCACAGAGGTCACCTAGTCACCTAACGAGCTGATTTGCTTCAAAGGATGCTACACGACTACACACACATAACTTTTACCAAAAAGAGTTTTTAATAACATCAGTTCCATACCCGTTTACGGCTACACCATCACGATAAGAATTTTTATTTTCTTTTTTCATGTTTTATCCAGTTTTTGATCCCCTAAGGTCATGACTTCTAGTTAAGAATTACTGGTTCTTAACTTGATATGGTATTTCAAATACCAATTACCAGGCCATGAGTCTTCAACAAGCAGATGTGATATAACAGGCTATTAACACTTTAGCTCGGTACAGGCCAAGCCAAATCAACAAGTGTTTAGTCACAAAGTTGTTTTTCATTTACAACACAAATTAAGTTGGAGGCTGAACTGCCTATGTTGAATTGCTCGTGGACCCCTCGTCCACCAGTTTGATGTCCTACATCACTCTGGCGGCAGTGTCCCAGGAACTGGCGCGAAGACCATTCACTTCTTCTACACTGGTGTCAGCCACTACCCCTTCTTCTATCCTCTTCAGGTCAATATTTGGGTAGTGCGACCTCACCAGTGCGAGAACAGAGGCAGACACGTACTGACCCGCCTCTCGGACAAAATCCTTGAACAGAGGCCAAGCCCTCTTGCATTGGTCCATGACGTCTTCTGGGGCATTCAGCAGGTCTATCACCTCTGGCTCCCCTGGCGTCAGTTCCTTCATCAGCGGTTTCAGTCCGACCTCCACAGCAGTCCAGCGCTCCTTCAACCTCCTGTTTTCCGCGGCTAGCACTTCAAATTGTGCCATGTGCTTCTTGTGGAGCTCTGCATACATCAAGTCGTTTTGTATCAACAGGTCATAACATTTATGCGATACATAAGTAAGCATGGTCGGTGACCGACCTGCCATCTCACCCTCAATTTCTTCAATGTGCTTCTGAGCATTCTCCTTCTCGGTCAGTAGCCGAGAGAGCTCTTGAGCTTTGAGTTGGTCGCCCTTCTCCAGCTCTGCATAAAGCAAACTTAGCTCGCGCTATCTTACATGAGGCTATGTGGGTGAAGATTGTCATACCTTTCTTCTGTCCTTCTAGGATGGCGACTCTGTACTTCAGGGTGGCATTCTCCCCCTTCAAGCGCTCGTTTTCGGCCATAATGGGCCAAAACTAGTCTATCATGTCCAGGTGCTATTGAGAGATGTTTTGTAGACCCTGCAGAACAACAATACATTAGCCCTGGCTAATGTTATGAAGCACAAAGGATACATAGGTTTGCATATTACCTGTATCTGATCACGTAGCTGCTTCAAGGTAGTGTCAATATCTTTGGCGATGGGGGCATCTACCTTGGCCTCAAAAACCTCCCACTCACTGTCTTGGTCTTGGTGAGCCATGAAGGTTACCTTGCTAGGAATACGCTTTGGCTTCTCAGGATGCCCAAGTATTTCTTCGAGTGGTTTATCTAGGGCACCCTGCATACCTGACGCGGTGGCTTCATTGCTGGACTGGACAGTGGTCGGTGAGGCATGCTTGGCGTGGATCTGAGTCACCCCCCTTTCCACCTCTTCTGTGGATTTCTCCCCATGCTGTCGGGGAGAGGGTGGCGCACTTGTGTCTGGATAGTGGTCGGTGCCATCTGGGCCAACCTGGACCATGTCGTCCATTTCCTCCTGAAGATCTTGAGCTTTGGGTTCTTCCTCCACTCGCTCAGTATGGTGGCCGGTCTCACCTCTACAGGTTCTTCCATGCTGGCTTGTCTGCAAGTCAGAAAATATTAATGAGCATGCGCCATTAATTAGGTGTTCATCACCTATCAAATAACTTATACCTGGATGATTGTTTGAAGGAATGGCTGAACCGCCCAACTCCTCCATGTCCGGATGACCCACTCCAACCACTGGCTGTAGCCCTCACACCACCTGACTCTGAGTGTGGTGGTGGCGGCTCTTGCGTTGGGACCCCATGTTGTCTTGGCGGAGAGCTTTGAGAGGTCGACCTCTGAGTCATCTCCGATGCATTTGACGTCGGTTCCCGCGGTAATCGGGACGCTGTCTGCGTCCCGTAGGTGTCACCCATACTGCTCTTGGTGGCGAATCGTGAAGTCCTTGGTGGCGTCGCCTTTTTGGGTCGTGCGTGGTGCTTGGGGCGGTGTGCCTGTGGTGGTGGTCGACCGGGCGTGTTTGCTCCTCGGGGTGCCTAGTGCCAAACTTTTGGCTCGGAGAAAATTGTATCCTCTCGTGTCTGCGAGTCCGAGCTCTCTATTATTGCCCTAAGCCACTGCTCGGCTCTCCGCCGATTTTTAGCTTCCCTCCGGTCATGGTAGCATTCGGCTTAGCCTTCTTCGGTTCCGGTGCGGGCATCGGTGCCTTCCCAGTCGCTTTCCGCTTTAGCTGTTGTTTAGCAGCTGGGACTGGCCTTCACCTTGATCAACCCCCGCCGACGGCTTGGGCTTCTTCCGTTGACCGAGGATCGCATCTCCAACCGGCCATGGTTCCACTGGCACCAAGGAGACGAAGGCAGATCGGTCCTGCCCATGATAAGCTGAAACATTCAAACATGAATCAAGTATGTACAATAAGCTACTGGGTAATTCAAAGTCAGGTAGTCGAAGCTTACCCTCAGAGGGGGTTTCCAAGACTGAATTTCACTACTAGAGGCTTCTTAAACCGATAGCTGGCAAAGTGTTCAAACATCTTCGACATACGGCTCACTACCTCCTCCTCGGACAGCTCTTCTTTTCTTTCCCTAGACGGATCATTTATGCCTTGGTATTCAAACCAGAAATTCACCCTTTCCTTCAGGGGCTAAATCCAGTTGTAGACAAATGTACTGGCCATCACAATACCGTCTAGGGTGCTAAAGTCCATCAGGGATATCAACTCGTTAACCTGCTCCTTCTAGTCAACAGATGGCCTCTCCGACCACCGTTGGTTGGATTGGGGAATCTGGGTGACGTCACACGGCACTGCCCTGCCTTCCAGATTCTGATTAATATAAAACCACTTCCTCATCCAATTTTTGGTATTGGAGGCATGATCAATAGTCATCCAACAGGATCTCACACCCTCTCTTAGCGTTATGTAGCACCCGCCGGCTACCTGGGATCCACCAGATCCTTCCCCTTTCTTCTTCAAGTAGTAGAAGTGGCGGAACAGATTGAAATGCGAAGCAATCCCCAGGTAGCCCTCACAATACGCGACAAAGATCGCGAGGGTCAGCATGGAGTTAGGGTGAAGATTGCAAATTGAAATCCCCTAGAATAGGCACAAATCACGCAAGAAATTGTGCACTAGGATCCCCAGCCCACGGAGAAAGTAATCCTAAAAACCACAATCTCATCTTCACGGGGCTCCGGGTAGTGCTCACCTGCCGTTGGTGCGCGCCATACCTCCAACTCTGGCGGCGGTAGGAGTCCACCTTCCACCATTACCACGAAACTCGTGAGTCATCATGGATTCATCCCAGTGGCTCTCCATGAGCTTCTTGTGCACCACCTCCGCCTTCGTCATCTTCTTCCTCGCCATCAGATCCTCTTTAATGTGGCGATGGGGAGTGCGGAGAAGAATGGGGATGGCGGTGAAACGGAAAGAAGACTTGCGAGCGGTGAAGATTGCGGTGAGGCAACGAAAACAGCAACGACTGGGGAGCTAGGTAACTGAGGCGGCGGCTGCCTGACTATTTATATGGGGTACTGGACCGTGCGGAGAATACAGTAAGACTGTACATTTACCCTAATTTTTTACTGGGCTTTTACCTAGGCCTGGTTAAAATTATATCGACAATAAAATTCAATTGTCATTAGGTCCACCAGATCAGTCTGGGGACTGGACCTATAGCCAAGCTGTGCGTTTTTCAAGACCTGGTCGACCAGATCAGTCTGGGGACTGGGCCCACAGCCGAGCTGTGCGTTTTTCAAGACTTGGTCGACCAGATCAATCTGGAGACCGGGCCCATAGCCGAGCTGTGTGTTTTTCAAGACCTGGTCGACTAGATCAGTCAGGGGACTAGGCCCACAGCTGAGCTGTGCATTTTTCAAGACCTGGTCAACCAGATTAGTCTGGGGACTGGGCCCACAACCGAGCTATGAGTTTTTTAAGACCTGGTCGACCAGATCAGTCTGGGGACTGGTCCCACAGTCGAGCTGTGTGTTTTTTAAGACCTAGTTGACCAGTTCAGTCTAGGGACTGGACCCACAAGTGAGCTATGCTGAGTGTCTTTAGATCTTGGTCGACTAGATCAGTCTGAAGATTAGGGTTATGGCAATGCTATGTGCTCCTTCAGATCTCCTCAGCAAGTTAGTTTAATACAAGGAGTATAGATCATTTTGTCTTTAATAGATTTGGCTGTCCAAAAACCAAGTATGACAATTTACTCTACATATTCAAGCATGGAGATCGATTGTTATTTATCAAGATGTTTTTTGCCAAAACCAGACTGCGTTTCAAGATGGATGTACCATTGCGGTTCATCTCTTATCCATAACATTTAACATTGGGAAAATGTGTCTCCAATATATTGTTCATCTAACCAACAATGGAGTCTGCCACCGAAGAAGACACAGTAATCACAAAAGGGCAACATTTTGTTCTTGGCAAAATATGGATTGTTCATTCCTTGAATACAAAATACTGAACGCCCCTTGGGCAGGTATTTACATGGCTATAACCCTAAGCGTGGGATGCTAACACCTTGAGGAGCACGAGCGCCGCATGGACTTCAGCTAGCGTTTCCCTCTCGAGGTAGAGGAGATCCGCGTCGATAAGCCCATGTGGCCCCTGCAGCTGCTGACCTAGCAACCCGGCAAGGATCGTGCTTCCAGAGCACTGCCGGTCACCTTAGGGGACATCGTGGATGATGTCCTCCACCGTCACCTCCTCTGCTATGGCGTCGGCGGCATCATCGAACTCACGGACGAGATGCTCTAGGTCCATGATCCGTTTACCCTCCGGAAGCCCGGCGAAACCCCACAGGTCCACCCCGGCACGCTGCTGCGCAACTGCTAGCGCCGACGACGCTCCGCGGCGTACACCGCGGGACACCACCTCCCGGATACGGCCGACAGTGTTGCCCAGCTGCTCCATTAAGGAGTCCCCGGGGGCTCCCATGAAGGCCATGATGGCCTTCGCCGCTGGGCGCACAGCCTGGAGCTCCTCTTCCAGCTGGACCACCCTTTCGTCGGCCTCGCGTAGGTTGGCCCGGGCGCGCTGCATCTCTTCTTCGGCGGAGTAGAGTGCCATGATGGCAGCATCCATGGCGTTCTGGAGCTCGGCCTCCACGACCATCATCGGCGACGTGAGGTGGCCTCTAGTACTGCCCTCACCGGCATCCCTACCGATGAGAAAGTGACGAGGGATTGGAGTACTGGTAGTCAGCACTCTGCAAGTGTTAACAACCCACATTAGTTAAGATTCTTTTCAAGAAACCCTAACCAAGTAGGCTGGCGACTTACCCTTCGCTGCGGCGGCGCCTGCGCGGTTGCTCGCTTGGTGCTCCCTCTGCTGGCCGCTTGCCGTGATCCATTACTTGGCAGGGTTGTGGAGATGAAGATTGGGGAAAGAAAGAGCAGAATTCAGATTAGGTTTTAAGCGGAAGTGGAGTGACTCTCTCTGTTGATGCACCCATCAATTTATAAGCGGGCATCACAGATGAGCCCCGACAAATGGGAATCGACGCGTCGCTACGCGACGCTTCATGTTCTCCCATAACCAGATCGTGCCATCATTATGGCCATGACCGAAGTCGAACCATTGTTGGCGGTGATTATCGACATACTTTAACTGCCAACTATTATCCAAAAAGGAAGAATTATCATAGAAATATTCACATATACCTTTACTATTGACTTATTTCTACTTGTATTGGAGAATTATTATTTTACAGGGAACATAGAAGAAAAAGAGGAAAAGGTCACAAGAATGCGCCTTCCGGCAAGGCGTATTCCAACAAAATAAGCAAAGCCCAAAGTCCAAGATGTCAACTGGCCCAACAACCCACGGGAGAGAGATCCAGGAGCAGCAAGAGGGCCATGGGCCGAAGCTAGGGCCGAGGGGGCCCACCCCTGGTGCGGCCGCACCAGGGTGTGGGCGCACCCCTAGGGAGGCCGGCCGGGCCCATCTTCTTCTGGCGGTTCCCTTGGTCGGTTGTAGAGGCGGTTTGGCCAGGCATTTACTCACCTCAGCCCTGGAACTGACCTCAAGCTAGTATAAAAGTAGGGGTAGACATCCTCATTTAAAACACAACACACTACACCTCTCACTTGTACTCTCAAGTGTACCTCTCCACTTTTTTCTTTATCCTTAGTAGTAGTAGAGGAGCAAGGCTCAACTTGTAAGAGGAGGAGACATCTTGGCTACTTTTGAGTATAAATACTATTCTTTCCATTATGCTATTCTTCTCTTTTTATCAATATAGCAATGTTCTAGAATTAGAGTATAGTTCTAGCGCTATGATCTTATTAGATGAACTAGGCACTAGTTTGTGTAGATAAACTAGGTACTAGTTTGTGTAGTTAGATCATAGAACATAGGACTTCTAGTTCATATGCCTTGTTCATGATATGCTTGCTAGTTCATAGTGCTCATATCATGTTCGTAGCATATAGAGCTCCGTTCTTAGTTGTTCATACATTTAGATGATGAAGAATAGAGTTGTGTGCGGGTTGGTGGTTCATCGCACAACATCCAAGTTCTTTACTTGTTCATTCATAGGGTGAGAGACCCGGGGGGCTCGGGTAGCTATTTTGTATGCAAGCGTGGTGCTCGGGTATAGGGTAGCCGGTGATTGCACTTCATAGTCCACGGATGAGGGAGTAGACGGCAGGTGGTGACAGCCCTGTCCGTCCCTTCGTAATCCCTTTATGTTCGGCTATGGTGTAGGAGTCTAAATTACCACCCATCTTGCTGGCAGACCAGCGGCAGGTGGTCTTCGATCCATCGCAAACACAGCTCTAGCTCTGATTCATGTATTTGTATGACTATCCACTATCTAGACATTAGCTGTATTAGGACCATTGCTCCTGTAGGATATTCTTTCATTCTTTATTCTTTTATTCTTTATTCTTCATTCATCCTTCCCCACTTTAGAGACGTCTACCCGTATATGTGTGTCCACTATCATAAAAACCGTATTGTTTACCCCTGTTATGAACATTGGTTTACTTTTTATATAACGTATAATATTCTTGATTATGGTTTCATACTAAAATCTACACTAGCCTTCCTTGGGAAAATATAAATACAACACCTAGGATTTCTCCGGGTTGAAATGCTACAACGGTAATTCCGTGCGCTTGTGGAGTAACATCCAAAACCGCAAGGGTTTACCGGATCATCGTTACCTCTTTACTATAGTTAGGAATATAGTTTTAGCCCTAGTGCCAAGGAATGCTGAAAGTACGCTGTATAGCATCTCCGAGGTACTAGCAGCTAAGGCTATAGTCCTAGCGTTATTGGGGATATAACTCTCTTGATAGAGGTAAGAATAGTTTGGTATGCCACGGTGTCCGTGCCATGCTATTCTGAAACTATCATCTGAGGTATATCACTAGTAGCAGAGAGAATAACTGGTGAGGTGTACTTCAGTACCATGGCTGATCTAGTGATATGGTAATTGAGGTACACCACCCCAAGCATTTCTTACTTATTACCGGGGATAGACTTACCCTATTCTTAGTAATGATGTTAAGGAATGTCAACTGCATTTCTAGCGTTGTCACCAGGGATCCAAACTTGGTCATGTGTTAAGAAATGCCAACAAGCATTTCTGGCGCCGTTGCCGGGGAAGGCTAGGAAAGATTTTATATGAAAACATAAACTTGGATAATATACTTGTGTAAAAGTAACCTTTGTTCATACAGGATAACCTTTCCTTGTTTTCTCCTGTTGTGGATGAAAACAGATAGTGTATGACTGGGTTCGATCTGCCGGAAAACTTCACCAGCAATCTAGAGACTATCTTGAAAAAGACTCGGTCCCGTACCGTTTCTTCTTCAAGTACTCCACCAACAACCGAACCAGTCACCTTCACACCCGAGATCACCGCTATGGCCGGAAAGTCACTCCGCGAGTACTCTGTCCCCAATGTTGCCAACATGCCCACTGGGCCCGCTGTCAACCTTGGTGACAAGAACTTTGAACTTCGCACCGGTCTTATCACTATGGTGCAGGCAAGCACATTCTGTGGCTTGCCGAGTGAGGACGCCAACGCTCATCTCCAACAGTTCCTGGAGCTGTGCGACACCATCGTCATAAAAGACGTCGCACCGGAGGCCATTCGCCTCCGTCTGTTTCCCTTCTCCCTTACGGGGAAGGCGAAACAGTGGTTCTACAAGGACCGGAAAGCTGTTGATACCTGGGCCAAGTGCTCAGCGGTGTTCCTTGCGAAGTTCTTCCCTCTAGGCAAAACAACTGCCCTTAGAGGGAAGATCACATCATTCCAGCAGAGCAGCCTGGAGAACATCCCCGAAGCTTGGGACAGGCTGCAAGACTACATTCAAGCCTGCCCAAACCATGGGATGGAAGATTGGATGATTCTGCAAACCTTCTATGAGGGGTTAATCCCCATGTCGAAGGGCCATCTGGACGCTGCAGCTGGAGGAGCATTCCTCTCCCTCACTATCACTAGAGCAAAAGCTCTGATTGAGAAAATCCTGTCCAATCAAAGATGGGGGGAGGAAAGGTCCTAGTCACAAAAACAAAAAGGCATGTATACTGTCAAGGAGGCAGATATGCTTGTTGCAAAAATAGACCTACTGCTCAAAAGATTGGACGAAAGAGCCCATGAGAAAGAGGCCATGAAGAAGGGCTACGTCCAAGCTATAGACTCACACATGACGTGTGAAGTCTGTGGCAATGTTGGCCACTCGGGGAATGACTGCCCCGAAACCAGTGAAGAAGCTGCCTACATCAACAACAGCAGCAACGGGTATCGCCAACAAAATAATGGCGGATGGAATAATCAACCCCGCCAACAAGGAGGTAATTCAAACTTCAATTCCAATTACAATTTGAACCAACCTTCCTTGAAAGATTTGATATTAGGCCAAGCAAAAATAAATGAAAATTTAAATAAAAAGCTATCTTATAATGATAAGATGTTTGAAAACTTAAATACAAAAATAGAAAATCTATCTTCTGCTGTTAAAAATTAACTAAGCTTTAATAAGATGTTAGAAACTCAATTAGCTCAGATATCTACTGCGCTACCATCTAACTATGAAAAGAACAAATTACTTATGAACTCACTTGAAAAAGTAAATGCGGTGATCACGAGAGGCGGTAAGTCCACTCGTGATCCCCCATATCCCACTAACAAAGCAGCAGAGAAGGCTCAAACAACGCCCGTGGAAGAAGTATCAGAAGAAGAGCCAGAGTAGATTATTGCAGAAGGGAAAACAACACCCAAGGATTACATAGATACATCATACGTGCCCTCTCCCACAAGACAAAAGACGAAGGTTGTGGACGAACAATTCAAGCGCTTTGTTGAGATGATAGAGAAGATACATGTAAGCTTCCCACTATTGGATGTCTTACATGTACCCTCCTACACCAAATACATCAAAGATATCATCCACAACAAGCGACCATTACCCACCATAGAAATTATCAAATTGAAAGAAGAATGTAGTGCAGCTATACTCAACCACTTACCAGAAAAGAAGAAAGATCCTGGGTGCCCCACAATCACATGCTCCATTGGAACCCAGAAATTCGACTCAGCCCTCTGTGATCTAGGAGCAAGTGTTAGCGTCATGCCCAAAGATGTCTTTGACAAGCTCAACTTCACTCACCTTACCCCCACATCAATGCAACTACAGTTAGCAGATTTATCAAGACGCTACCCAGCTGGAATTGCAGAAGACATCCCAGTTAAAATAAGAGGATACTTCGTGCCTATAGACTTTGTAGTGCTAGACATGGAATCAACAAAAGAGTCACCTCTCATCCTAGGACGACCCTTCTTAAGCACTGTAGGGGCACAAATTGATGTTGGAGAGGAAACAATATGCTTCAATATCAATGGGAATGAAGAAACATTCAATTTCTGGCCTAGGGTAGAACAGTGCAAAATGATCAGAATCAAATACGGGGCAAATCCTCAGGGTATCAAGGAAGTAGAGATTAATCCTCTACCAGTGGGTGGCCTTCCGAAGAAAGCCAAGAACAAGTGGAGGCAAGAACAGAAAAAGGTCAAGCCAACCCCAATCAAAAACAAAACTAAACCCACACCATCACCAAAGATAGATCAAAAGGTGTAGAAATTCAAGGAGGCTCCAAGGCCACCCACCGCACCAGTACCAAAGCCCACCACCACACCATCAAGGAAGACCAAGATGGTGTGGCGACCAAAGGTGCCAGCATTCGTGCCTTCTTCTCCAAGCACGAATATTCCGTCTTCCTCAAAATCCAAAGACAAGGAGAAGAGTCCTGCTCCCCAGATTCAAAATGGAGAGCCCTCTACAAAAAGGTAACTTGGTAAGTTATCCTACTAATATTACTAAAATAGTGAAAAAAAGGTTAAACTTGACTTCTTTATGACCCTTATAAACAAAATTTTGGTTTGAGGATTGTTGATCGAGCCAACATATTCTCATAAACTTTCTATCTTTAAACATGGTGCTTAGCATAGGAAGATTACTCTGATTAAAACTTGACAATTGTCCAGATTTGATCAGTGAACCAAATTCTAGTTTACAAAGGATCATAAAAACTAACCATAATATAAAATAAAATCTCTGACCCATAAAAGTTTTTACAAATATGTTTCGGTTTGAAATATGATTTTGTGATCAATCATATCTTCATAAACTTCGCATGTAAGCATGGAGCTTAGATACTAAGTTTACCTTGGTCAAACTTAAACATTTGACCACTGAACCAAAAACATGACTAGTATAAAACCTTTTGGGAGAGATTATCTTCACTAACATATAGGTTTTAAGCTAGCTTAGGGGAGGACCCCCGAATAAAGGTAATACTTTCCTTACTTTTTAATAATAATAATAAGAAGAAGAAAATTAATACTCATAAAAAAATGATGAAAATGAATTCCACTCCAAATATGTGAATTATGCTATGCATAGTTTTTCATGTTGAAATGATGAATAGTTGCTCTGTCTTATGATTCATCTGTGCCTAGCTTATGACTAAGTCTTCTTCCAAGGTTTAAGTTTATTGGTTTAAAATATTCACTCTAGAAACTTGAAAACTTAGTGGGATGCATAGAGCTTAATCTAGTCTAGGGATGGTATTAAGCTTGATTTGGTTAGACTATGAATTTGTTACAATCTTACTCTACGAAAAGCTTGAATACCGGAGTCTTAAAAATTAAATGAAAACCAAAGTTCTTTGATATGATCTAAAGTAGATTGCTTTGTTATGCACCCATGATCGGAATTCACATACATAATGAAAATTAATTTTTATTCTCTATGTATTGATTCTCTCTTAGAAGTCAAAAGAGAGTGTAGGCTATAAATGAAAAGATGCCATGCTAAAGAAGCATGAGCCAATAAAAGATGCCATACCAAAAAGGTATGTGCCAAAAAAAAGAGAGAGAATAAAACAAGGGGTGCAAAGACATCCGTCCGAGCGAAAAAATGGGTACAAAAAGTACCCGCCAGAGAGATAGCCCCCACTTCTCAGAAAGACAGAAAAGAGATAATCATGCATAAGAGTTCAAAAGAAAAAAGAAAATAAACTTTCTTTCCGATCAAAGTGTATAGCTTAGTAATTTGCTATGATCTAATCATTTGACTTTGATCTTCATACAAAAATACAAAACTCCGGGAAGAAAGCAATTCAAAAGAGTAGAATGTATATAAAATCTATGTCTAACTCTCTTGCTAAAATACCAACCTAAAGATAAAGTGATAGCTATAAGCCCCACAAGTGACAAGTGAAAAGTATGAGTATGACGACCAATTTATTTAAATTAAGGAAGTAAACTTTGTTATAATCCTGGCACTTGAGAAACATAATCAGCATTGCAGCAACTACTGATCAACAACCAAGTTCTAACCTTTGCTCGAGGACGAGCAAAGGGTAAGCTTAGGGGATTTTGTTGGCGGTGATTATCGACATACTTTAACCGCCAACTATTATCCAAAAAGGGAGAATTATCATAGAAATATTCACATATACCTTTACTATTGACCTATTTCCACTTGTACTTGAGAATTATTATTTTACAGGGAACATACAAGAAAAAGAGGAAAAGGTCACAAGAATGCGTCTTTTGGTAAGGCGTGTTCCAACAAAATAAGCAAAGCCCAAAGTCCAAGATGTCAACTAGGCCAACAACCCACGGGAGAGAGATCCAGGAGCAGCAAGAGGGCCATGGGCCGAAGCTGGGGCCGATGGGGCCCCCCCCCCCTGCGCGGCCGCACCGGGGGTACGGGCGCACCCCCCAGGGGAGGCCGGCCTGGCCCATCTTCTGGCGGTTCCCTTGGTCGGTTGTAGAGGCGGTTTGGCCAGGCATTTACTCACCTCAGCCCTGTAACCGACCTCAAGCTAGTATAAAAGTAGGGGTAGAGCTCCTCATTTGAAACACAACACACTACACCTCTCACTTGTACTCTCAAGTGTACCTCTCCACTTTTCCCTTTATCCTTAGTAGTAGTAGAGGAGCAAGGCTCAACTTGTAAGAGAAGGAGACATCTTGGCTACTTTTGGTATAAATACTATTCTTTCCATTATGCTCTTCTTCTCTTTTTATCAATATAGCAATGTTCTAGAATTAGATTATAGTTCTAGCGCTATGATCTTGTTAGATGAACTAGGCACTAGTTTGTGTAGATAAACTAGGTACTAGTTTGTGTAGTTAGATCATAGAACATAGAACTTCTAGTTCATATGCCTTGTTCATGATATGCTTGCTAGTTCATAGTGCTCATATCATGTTCGTAGCATATAGAGCTCCGTTCTTAGTTGTTCATACATTTAGATGATGAAGAATAGAGTTGTGTGCGGGTTGGTGGTTCATCGCACAATATCCAAGTTCTTTACTTGTTCATCCGTAGGGTGAGAGACCCGGGGGGGCTTGGATAGCTATTTTATATGCGAGCGTGGTGCTCGGGTATAGGGTAGCCGGTGATTGCACTTCATAGTCCATGGATGACGGGGTAGGCGGCAGGTGGTAATAGCTCTGTCCGTCCCTTTGTAATCCCCCCACGTTCGGCTATTGTGTAGGAGTCTAAATTACCTCCCATCTCACTGGTAGACCAGCGGCAGGTGGTCTTCCGATCCATTGCAAACACAGCTCTAGCTCTGATTCATGTATTTGTATGACTATCCACTATCTAGACATTAGCTGTATTAGGACCATTGCTCATGTAAGATATTCTTTCATTCTTTATTCTTTTATTCTTTATTCTTCATTCATCCTTCCCCACTTGAGGGACGTCTACCCATATGTGTGTGTCCACTATCATGAAAACTGTATTGTTTACCCCTGTTATGAACATTGGTCTACTTTTCATACAACATATAATATTCTTGATTATGGTTTCATACTAAAATCTACACTAGCCTTCCTTTGGAAAAATATAAATACGACACCTAGGATTTCTCCGGGTTGAAATGCTACAATGGTAATGCCGTGCGCTTGCGGAGTAACATCTAAAACCATAAGGGTTTACCGGATCATCGTTACCTCTTTACTGTAGTTAGGAATATAGTTTTAGCCCTAGTGCCAAGAAATGCTGAAAGTGCGCCGTATAGCATCTCCGAGGTACTAGCAGCTAAGGCTATAGTCCTAGCGTTATTGGGGATATAACTCTCTTGATAGAGGTAAGAATAGTTTGGTATGCCACGGTGTCTGTGCCATGCTATTCTGAAACTATCATCCGAGGTATATCACTAGTAGCAGTAGAGAGAATAACTGGTGAGGTGTACTTCAGTACCATGGCTGATCTAGTGATATGGTAATTGAGGTACACCACCCCAAGCATTTCTTACTTATTACCGGGGATAGACTTATTCTATTCTCAATGATGATGTTAAGGAATGTCAACTGCATTTCTGGCGTTGTCACCAGGGATCCAAACTTGGTGATGCATTAAGAAATGCCAACAACCATCACGGCACATTCTCCAAAGACAACGTTTCGATTATTGCGACGGGATGTTCAATTTTGCCCTTCCATCCTAATGAAAGATGCTTTGGGCCGTCGTTTCGCATTCCAGGCCCATTAACCGGCCCCATGATCCAGATTGGATTTAAACAATATTAATTGTGCGCCGGTCTACCAGTTAGCCTGCATGCAATTCTCTGCTCTCTGTTGATTCCACAGTCAGACTGTGAGTTTCGCCCCTGGTACGACAGTCTTTTCTGAAAAGATTTGGATTGTATTTGATGATTATCAAGTTTTTTCAAAAAAGCTTGCTACAACATGATTCTCATCTTCTACCAATCTTGGGACTACGTGGGCCCACGTCACTTGGAAAGCTAAGTTTATGTAACACCGATGATATCTGATTTCATACGCTACTGTGGGCCCACGTCACTGGACATAGGTTACTTTTTTCTTATATCAGGAGCAACATGAATCTTTCGGCAAAACTTCACTTGACAAGTTTGGTGGTCGACTCTTCAGCAAACTGGTCGGCTCTTCACTAAACTGGTCGGCGGATCAACCACAAGCTTCAATTGTGCAAGATTTCAAACCTTGCTGATCGACAAATGTCAAGACGGCGTTTTTACTCAAGGTTCATGGTGCTCGGAGACTAGTTGTGGGGGTTTAGACCCCTATACCCTCATGGCTGGCCTTGGGCCTGCTCAGACATGGCATCCCAGCCTACAAGACCAAAACCGATCAGCCTCTTTGGCCTGGTCGGACTCTCAGGCGGACAATCAAGAGTTGCTTGTCATGCAAGCAGCTAGTCGGTTAGGAAACCAATTGTATCCTAGTTAGATACGATCTGTTTATAACCGACCATATCGAGGATCTTCGGATCTATAACCCTGCCTTCGGACTATATAAGGTGGGCAGGGACCCCCTCAAACGCATAACTTTTCCAATAACAAAAGAGCAGGACGTAGGGTATTACGCATCTAGCGGCCCGAACCTGGGTAAACCGTGTGTGCTGTTCTTCCTGTTACGTCTTGCTTGTTATCTAAGCGTACCTCCACCGATAAATCACTACCGTTGGTATACCCGTGGTAGACTGCCACCGATATTTCGTCGACAAACTCCAATAAGGGAAGTTCCACCGCTGCTGAGTACTTCAAGAAGATGAAGGCGCTCAGTGATGAGGTGGCTGCAGCTGGACACTGGCTTGATGATGAAGAACTGGTAGAGTATATACTCACTAGACTTGGATAAGACTACACTTCTCCGGTCACTGGTCACTGGGGGAGAACTGTGGATGACAGAGGATCAGGTGGTGTGGGTTGAATACAAAAAGCATGGGGTGTGATTCCGCATGCGCACCGGAGGAAAAACAACACTAACTGAAGCTTGAGGGCTTGAAGTAGACCCCTAGGAACGAGGGGTAGGAGGCTGATTTGATGGTTCTCTTGTCGTGTGTTTGGATTGCAGGATATATATCCCAAGTTGTCGTAGGTTCAACCAAGATGGCGTGCTGTTTTGTTTGGAGAGTTATGGAACTAGGTCCAACCAAAATGAAACAGCACCGTCCCTCCAAATGAGCAGACATGTCGACCCACATCGCTTGTGTGTGGAGGGCGAACCTGCAAAGGCAGGGCGGTCTCCTCGGTGGTATGTTGTTGTGGTGAGGGCCCTAGTGAGCGTGCGGCCTCCAGGCGAACGCATGGCGACTGGCGAGCAGTGGCGCGCGGCCTCCCAACGAGTGACAGCTGCTGGTGAGCTGGCCACCTAGCGAGAAGTGGTGTGTGGCCTCCTAGCAAGGGAGCAGCGTCCCGACGACCAATGGATGCGGAAGGAGGTGTGGGGACAGGCGCCAATGTAGGGCATAGGGGAGGCACGCAAGGGCGCGACTGTTGGTACTGGGCGCTGGGGAGGCGATGCAGGACGTGGCTGCTGGTGCGGGGCGCAAGAAAGGCGATGCATGGCGCCGGGAGGCGGTGCATGGAAAAATGACGACCCATACAATGACATGTGGGCCCTATGTGCCAGTAGCTCAACCCTTCTCAACCCATCCCTCCAATCAAACAAAAAATAGGCCTAACCCATCCCCAAACCAAACACATGGTTAAATTTGAGGCCCTTAGAGCGTCTCCGCTTGATCTCTTATATTGCATCTCCTATATATAAGTTGTTTGAAGAGAGTATCCTAAAATCAATTTAGGATATACGAGAGTGCTTAGCAGATTACCGAAAACTTGTCTCCTATATCTCTTTAGGCTTTGTTTAGCTGCACCTAAATACACTTCAATCCCTATGGGTTTTGAGGGGATTGAAGTGCATTTTAGTTTAAAATACACCTCAATCCCCTCAAAACCGTAGGGATTGGAGTGTATTTAGGTGCAGCCAAACAAAGCCTTAGGGATATGGGCCATTCTCTGCTAGCCAAAAGAACAAGGTGAATTAAGAATTCAAAACTTACTTACAAAATAAATTCCTCCTAAGTAAATAAGTAAATGGCTTTTTAAACTATGCAATGTTGAGGAAGTTTGGCGAAGTCTACTCCCAAAAAAATATCTTAAAAATAATACTTTCAGTCCAATTTCTTAGAAAGCAAGATATTGACATTTTTTTGTCAAGCTCATGAGAGTAATGGTCTGAAGGAACCATTCGTAAACCTGGTGACGTTCACTTTGAGGAGTCGGGATGTTCACTTTGCGGAGTGCACTCGAGATGATTTTGAGAAGATAAATGGTAGGAGCTGCAGGCTCTAAACTTTCAATACCCTTTGTTTAATATTACTTGACAGAAACAGAAGGGGCGAAGGTTCTTAGCATGAATCCTCTTATTGTTTGTTTTTGGAGAGAGCTTTACCCGAATCTTAATTGTTATGATCGCACAAACAATCATTTAAGTCTTCACCCCGTGGCCCAATTTCTATAATAGTTTTTGAAGTGAGATCTAGAAGGGGGCCAACAATGCTGACCTTAAGAGGATATACAAACAATGTGTACTACAAAGGAATTCTAAAAAAAACAGTTGAGTATGGTCGCTTTTCATTTGCACTAACCTAATCTAGTGGTTAAGATATTGAACATTCTCTATCAAAAAAAGTGTAGTACTCCCTCTATCCTAAATTGTAGGTCGTTTTGTTTTTTCTAGGGTATAAATAGATTTTGCTATGCATTTCAATCTACTCTATATCTAGATACAGAGAAGCCAAAAACAGCCTATAATTTAATTTTTATCTATACTATAAAAGAGCGAAGAAATTAAAAATAGGTTCTCACCCTAACGTCTTCTACCCACCTTAATTCCTATCCGTTAGATCTACATTAAGATTGGATCAAACGCGTCTAAATCACTCACCGTATTCTGATAGGTGGATCCGGTTTGTAAACGTGTAAACGTTTACACGTGTTTCTCTCTTACGCGTGATGTTTCCTCATATTTTTTTCACCACAAAATTCTCTACCCACCCCACCTTTCCACCAATCCTTTCTTTCAAAAAAAGTTGGATCCTCCGCCCGGCGAGGCCTCTTTCAGCGCATGAGGCTTGGCGACGCTGCCATGCGATGGCTTCAGCCGTACATCGATGACAACAATGATGAGTTTTCCGGCGTTCGCTTCTGTGCCGGACGCATTGCATCCCCACGACAATTTTTGTGTCTCCTGCGATGGATCACTTCCCACGATGATTGTTGTGTCTCGTGCGATGGATATGGATCCACTTCCCTGATGTATTTTCAGATCAGGAGGGTTTAATTTGATTCTCCATCTTGCAAGGACGAAGATCCCATGAGATTTCTTCTCTTACGCCTGCCCATGGTGAGATTCCATTCCCTCCCTCCTGCATGCCCCAGATAGGACATGACAGGAGCTGAAGCCTCTCAAAATCACCGATCGGCCAGTAACCAATCGGCAGTTAGCAATTTTCTTAGTTAATACTGTAGAAGAGAAGGAAATAAAGGAGGAGAAACTGATCGATGTGATTATGTATGCAGTTGCAAACACAAGAAACACCCTCTTGTTCTTGCCACAAGTGAAGCCAATTGAAGGTGCAAATCACGTGGTTCAAGGTTAATTAGTTGGTTCGTATGCACCCGATGAGATGAAACGGATCCATCGATGCAGCAAACCATATGATGTTTATTTAGAGCAAGTTAATGGAGTGTTTGTTGTCACTGGTCCTATTGACTGGAGAAGAGATCATGTACTTCTTTCAAAGAGGTATGACAAACTAGTCAAATACATGTTCAAAAATTATATTTCTTTATCTGCCAAATCTTACTAGATGACATGCAGGTTCTTTATCTGCACAAATCCTAGCAGATGGCATACAAGTTACGTAGAAGTTCGTGATGTTTGATTTGTAATTGACAACCCGTATAAAGAATGATTCTTGCTTCTTATTCCAGAGGTATGACAAATCTGCCAAAAAAAAAAAAAAAACTATTTATGCTGGTATACAACTGAGAAAGGGATGTTACAGATTAACATTTTTTCATAGCCATGGACTTGGATTTTGGATAAAACTCAACCCTCCCTGTATTATGTTGAATGCCATGGACTTGGATTTTGGATAAAACTCAACCCTCCCTGTATTATGTTGAATAGATCAGAGATACCAATTTATGTTCATTTCAACCTTGTTTACAATTCTTTTGCTTCAAAACTTACTAAATATGTTCCAAATTATAAGATGTTTGACTTTTTTAACCATAACTTTGACCACTCTTCTTATTCAAAAAATTATGTAAAATATCACTTCTTTTATTGTGGCTTGCTTTATTAATAAAAAAGTTCTTTAAGAATGAATGAAATTTGACTATTTTTTCACAATTTTTTTTGAATAAGACAGTGATCATCGCAACACTTATTTATGTGTTGGTAATACAAATTAATAACCAATGCAAAGTCGATATTGTTTTCAGCTCCACTAAAAGATTTGAATTGTCTATTTATGCTCAGAGCCATATACTAGAGTCAACCTAATTTCGGTTTCACTGTAAAATTTTATTTTTTCAATCCAGTTAATATATATATATATATATATATATATATATATATATATATATATATATATATATATATATATATATATATTTTTAGCTTCACTATAGAGTTTCAAGTATTTGTTTTACATTTATTGTCATGTTGTTTATCATTTAAAGTTTTGTGCTCTATATTCTTGATTTTCAGTTAGGATGGAGATGATGGGAATTGTTTATTACTTCGGGTCCAGAATAATATTAATTTGAGTTTGTGACGGCTTCTACACATTAGAAAAATCAATATCTTGCCATTACGTTTCTATGCATTAGAAATAATATTCTTACATATGACATTACATGATATTGTGTAAATTTTTATTAGCTTGTGACTAGACGAATGGTAATATGAGTTTGAGACTACTTCTATGCATTACAAAAATCAGACTTTATGGTTAAGGTCTACACACATGAAAAAAATTCATATGAAAATGATTTTGTAGTTATAATAATTGATTTTAGAAATTTAATTATTATTATTCTTATGAAAGTTTTTATAGATACGTGTGTGTCGCACGTGCATCTCTACTAGTATGAAATAAAAGTGCTTACAAATATATTATCGATATGGAACTAAAGATATGTCATAACCACTATATAGAATCAAAGATATGTCATAACAATTTATTCAAAATTCATGAGTTTATATAATGCAACAACTACGTAAGTTATTTTAATTCATATAAACATATTTTTAAATGATTTTTTTTTTTGTATACGAGTTGTTAACGGAACACTTTGATGATCACTAAAATACAAATATTTGTTTATCGCTCATACATGCTTGTGCGTGTCAGTAGTAATAAAAGTGTGTATTATTTAAACTTTTTAACATTCTAATAATGATACGTGTAAATGGTTTAGATTCAAATTTAACGGGTTACATAGATTATGTATTATGTGGCAGTGTGGGTAGTTAATGTAAATTCAGGGCCTTCTTTAAATTATACTTCTCTATAATTGTATTTTTTTTCCGGGGTACAAATTGTAAGTTATTCCAACTATTTTTGAGAGTCAAAACATCTCAGGCTTGATCATATTTATATAAGAAAATAATAAAATTTGTGATACCAAATAAGTATTATTTGTTCTTTATTAATTATATTTTCATAGTATATCTGTTTGAAGTCATAAATCATTGTAATTTTTTCTATAATTTTGATCAAACTAAAGATATTTTGACTCTCAAAAAATTAAAATAACTTATAATTTAGAATGGAGCGAGTATCTCGTAAGGGCAAATGTGGATAATTAGATGTAAATTTAAGAGTTTAGTTTATGTTATTATTTTTCATAACAGTAGAGATGAGTAGTAGAATATGTTAATGGCTGTTATTGTCAACGGTATTAAACTCTATCGAATTGAAGGTTACATTTTCCTTGTTTTGATTAAAATTTAAATGATTCATATATTTTTTCTGTCCTGTTTTCTTGGATTAACGAAGGGTCCATCAGAGCAATGAGGACTGAGGAGTGTTTGTTCAGCATGTATTCATGTACTTGTAATTTGTTGCATTGATTTTCATGGTAAAATCCCTTTTTCCTCACCAATAAAAAAGGGAAATTTAAATTTTTGCCATTTCACTTCTTCATTTGCCAGTTTTATACGGGCACTTACATATTTATCAAAAAAATAGTAAACCTCCTACATATTTGCCACTTTTGCTGATGTGGCGCGTCACGCAGTCAGCCAACGTGGCAGCGCTTCTCCTCCCGCTGCTGCTTCTCTCCCTCTTCACTCACTGACATGTGGGCCCCCAAGTTAGGTTCTTCAACCTCTATCCACCGGAGTAGGCCAACGTTGCTTTAGGCCGCCGCGCCCCGCGTCGTCGGTCGCAAGACCTCCAGTGCTGCAAATATCGTGCACCCCGCCCCATGAGCTCTTGCCGTCAAGGCCACACGGCCAGGGGCGCCTTGTGCTCCTAGGCCATGGTGCACCAAGGCTGCACGCGCCTAGGCTAACGCGCGCCCAGGCTGCCGTGCCCTGCGCCTTCACGTGACCTGCGGGTGCCACCTTGGCTGCATGCGTGCCACCTAGCGAGCTCCGGCTGACATGGCTGCGCGCGCCTCTCCCCGCGAGATTCGGCCGTCATGGCTGTGTGCGCCCCACCCTCCATGGCTGCATGACCACGTGCACCCGAGCCAGTGTGCCCTTGCCCGCCATGGCCGCGGACACCCTGCGCGCGCCGCACCGCCTGGCGCGAGTGCCCATCCTGCCTAAGCTCGCTCGACGCCGCCCAGGCCACCACGCGCCGAGGACGCAGGCGCGCACCTAGGCCGCACGTCGAGGTTGCTACACGCGTCCAGGCTAGTTTGACATGGCCGGGACTCTGCATAAGCTCCTCTCTCCCCTCATAGTGTTTTGATGGCAGGAAGAAGAACCTGACTCATAGGGCCCACTTTTCAGTGAGTGGAAGGGGAGAGAAGCAGCAACAGGAGAGTCGCTGCCACGCTAGCTAATGGCGTGGCATGTCATATCAGCAAAAATAGTAAATACATGGAAGATTTATTATTTTGGATGATAAATATATAGATACGGGTGTAAACCTAACAAATGAAAATTTCCATTCATAAGGATGGCGGAAAGATTAATATCTCAATAAAAAGTTAAAAACCCTACGTATCCATCACGCCGTTGACTCGATGCTGCTCACTCGCAGACAGCAACAACTCGTCATTGCCAAATTAAAAATGACAAAACTCTGCTTCCTTGCACGCAATACGCGCGCGCGCACCACACACGAATCACGCGCATATTTTTCCATCTATAATACTGGATCATCACACTCGCTAGAATTTTTTTCCAACTCCAAAACTGTCACTAATCACTCTACCTACAGATCCTCTGTGCAGTAGTATACTACTGCACGTGGACAAGTGATCAGCTCACCAGTGCCATCGATCTCTTTCAACCGGTGTTGACCCCTGCGCCAACTTTCTTTTTTTCTTTCTCCGTATAGCAAAAGGGAGGAGGACTAGGGAGGCAATCCCTACCTAAATCTTGAACCAATTTGATCTGATTCGAGCTCTGAGTCGCCGAATCACCCAATAAACTAAACAATGTTCCTCCAGGGCCTCCGGATTCCGGCTCCTGCTCACCTACACGGGCCGCTCGTCTCAGCTTTTCTCCGGCCTTAGCTCACCTACTTAAACAAGTGTAATGTAAAATCACGTAAAGATCACCGTACCGCCGGTTGGTACTCTAATCTCGCTCCAAATGTGGTGTGCTGCTGATCTATGCTGGATTCGGCTCGTTGCGTCCGGTCATCGATCTGGTTGTTTCATTTCAGGTGTTTCCCCATCTTTTAACTCCTGTGGCAGTGACCTAGTAGTAGCTCCCTCAATTCAGATCCATGTTTTAAATAGCCTAAGGCTAAAGTTAGATAAACCTATTAGCGGACTTTAGCGGTAAAATAAGCGGCAAAATTGTAGTAGCTCATGTAAACTCATTTTTTTTTAAGCTATTCGGGCTATAGCAAAAATAGCGGGCTATTTTTTTCCTTGATTCAGATTGTGGAGAGTTCGTTCAATTACTGGAACGCAAAAGTGCTTGCACTACAGTAACTTGTACTACTACATAGTAATTAATGACTTCACGTACGTACACGTGTCTACACGGAGAGGTTTCTCTTCTTTGTTTTTTTTTTTCCCCTGCTCTTGGAGAAGCACGGCTAGCGGAACGAATTTTTCGGATCATGGACGAATCGGATAATGCTGACTAACTAGTGCAACAAGGAACGTGCTAGACATGCAGGTACAGCATGTATTTACTACACTGCACTGCACACAAACGCACGCTGTGTACTAGACGCATCGTGGCCGAGGGCCAGACGACGTCTACAGTGTACACACTACACAGCCATGTGCGTACGTAGAATGCTGCAAATGCTCGGCCATGTACTACGCTGACCTCTCACACACAAAATGTACCGTACGCTGCCCATCGAAACGAAACGGGCGTACGGAGATCATCTTCACCGCCAGTCCCAGTCGTCGTGTGAACCGTATTTGGCCACACGCGGCGTGCAGACCATTGCCCAGTCTGTTGGCACCGGCTTGCCTGAGAATCTGAGATGGCTGGGGGGCCTTGGGGACACCGAGCAGAAGAGCATGCACATAGTAGTAGATGGAGCATCGGAAACGCTGTATCAGAGTCCGAGCGTAGTTGTACGTGTGAAGAATACCGTCAGAAACTCAGAACATGTGGCCACACAGAAAAAAAAAAAAAAAAAAAAAAAAAAACACCATACTCGTACGTTGAAAGAGTCCTGTCGTCCGATGAGGAAGGGGAACCTATGGAGATGCTGTTGTTGCTGGGCCTCGTGACTACCGATCAGGGCGCACAAGCGTCAACGGCGACGCCAACAACAAAGGCTCAGAGAATTGCTGCTCTTGTGCTTTCGCTGTCCCGTTGTTGTTTTCTTAGACTTGGCCTCCAATTTCAAGGACAGAAAGAAGTGTTCTCTCCGTCTTAGAATTCTCGTCGTTTTAGGTGTACGTGTCATATGTTTGATTTAATTTATATACAATACTTGTAATATTTATATCCTTAAATAAATTTATTAGAAAATTAGATTCAAAGATCTTTCTAATGATACTTATCATACTAATCTATGACACTTATTATTTATAAGACATGTCAGCCGTTACAAAAATTCTAGAATGAAGTACTGTTCTATAAGGATTCTAGCCTCCGGTTTCAATAGGGATGAAAACAAAAATGATAATTTTCGATTTTCGACAATTGTTTTCGAAGTTTTTTCCGATTTTCTTAAAATGGAAACAGTCTAGTAAAAATGGTAATGATAAAATTAAACGGTGGGTGAAAATGATTTTGTCCTCAAACTCTTTTTGAAGATTTCACCATTATTAAATTTTTATTTTTAAATTTTTATTATAGACTTGCAATGATTTGCACCCAATCTACATACCTACAAAAACATGTTTTATGGAAAGGATGGACGTCTGTTGTCTATATAGAAATAAGACCAAGAAGGCAAAAATACAATCAATTAGCCAAGAAATCACATATTGTACCTGCTAGTAGTCACTTTTTATTTCAGATCATCTTAGAACTTAATTGTACTGTTACTTAGTTTCTTATTGTTTGAGTTTAAGATAGTGTGAATGTTTTTAGCTTGTAGTCTTTTTAAAATTAATTAATTGTCATTTGAGATAGCTCGAGTTATATGGCTCTTTTGTGTTAACTTTGGCGTGTTTATCGTTTTTTTAGATACCGTTCTCATGAATTCCGATTTATTGAACCTTGTCCGTCCATTATTTTTCGAAATTACCGGAATGTCGATGCTTCATTTCAGTAAATCGATTTCGTTTTCGAAAAGAATATTGAAAATAAAAATGATTTAGCCTCCTATCAACCGTTTCCGATCGTTTTTCATCCCTAGGTTTCAAGGATGCAGAAGTACTGTACTTACTATAAACAGTCTAGCAATGGTAAAGTACCTCCGGTGGGTGAAAATGAAACAACAAACTCTGATTTCACCATTATTAAATTTTTATTTTATTTTATTACCAAGCACCAACACATACTGCATGGCGGGACGGATGGACCGTCTGGCCGTCAACTATAGAGAGAAATGAGAATGGCCTCCGACAGGTGCAGGCGGTGAGCAGAGCTTACTTGGGCTGCCTGCCTGCCTGCCAGAGGCGAGAGCCCAAGCAGCGACCGCCCCAGTTGGCCGTGTCAGTTCAACTACCACCAACTCCTGCGCTTTAATGCCCGAGCACCATCAATTCACTCACTCGCCACGCACCGCTCGCTGCGCTGCACCTGCACTGCATCCATCCTCTGCTTCTTTTACCACCGGTCCACCACCACCTCCCCTCTCCCTCTCCCTGCACGCGCTGCTAGAGCCTTCGCTGTTCTCCGTGCTGCTCGCTTTGGCGCGGCCGCCGTGCGTCGTGGCCGTGGACATGGGCGCCGCGGCGGCGCGGTCGGCATTGGCGTCCGCCGGCCGTGCGGCGAACGAGGCGGTGAGCTTCGTGGTGTTCCTGCTGCTGGACGCGCTGGAGGTGCTGCTGTGCGTCGTGTACAAGGTGGCGGACTACGTGGTGGAGGGCGCGTGGCGGCCCTGCTACTGCAGGTCGTCCCCGGCGTCGGCGGCCACGGGCAAGATCGTCGTGTCGGAGCGGGGAGGGTCCAAGGTCGTCAGCATGCTGTCCGCCACCAGGCTGCACCTCGAGGACATCTCCGACACGCTCTACACGCGGCCGTCCGTGCTCGCCTGCGCCGCGGCGTCGTCGAGGTCGGCGGCGGCGTCCGCTTCGTCGAGGTCCAGGCCGGGGGTCACCGTGCACTCCGCCATCGTGCAGATGCTGCGGGGCAAGGTCGGCGTCGGCGACGGCAAGCAGCAGTACAGGCCGTACCCGTCGCCGCGGTGGTCCGACTGCCACTGCGCCAACTGCAACCCGGCGGACACGGACCGCCTCTTCGTCCACGCCGAGGCGCCACCGCAAGCACCGCCACCGCAAACGGAGGACGACGTGCTGTTCATCCACGGGTTCATCTCGTCGTCGGGTTTCTGGACGGAGACGGTGCTCCCGCACGTGAGCCCCGCGGCGCGGTCCCGGCGGCGGCTGTTCGCCGTGGACCTGCTGGGGTTCGGGCGCAGCCCCAAGCCGGCGGACTCGCTGTACACGCTGCGGGAGCACGTGGAGATGATCGAGCGGTCCGTGATCGAGCGCCACGGGGTCACCTCCTTCCACATCGTGGCGCACTCGCTGGGCTCCATCCTCGCGCTCGCGCTCGCCGCCCGGTACCCCGCCGCCGTCCGGTCGCTTACGCTCGTCGCGCCGCCCTACTTCCCGGTGCCGCGAGGGGGGTGGGCACGCAGTACGTGCTGCGGACGGTGGCGCCGCGCCGGGTGTGGCCGCCCATCGCCTTCGGCGCCTCCGTCGCCTGCTGGTACGAGCACCTCAGCCGCACCGTCAGCATCGTGCTCTGCAAGCACCACCGCCTCTGGGAGCTCGCCTTCCGCGTCTTCACGCTCTACAGGTACTGTACAAAACGCATGCAAATCCATCCAACAATTCAATTGCGTGCGAGGTGAAATTAGGTCAGCTAGCGACCGACCGGCTCAACGGCATTTTCCTTGTTGCGTCCTCCAATGGCCATCTTCTTCCATTGGTTTTTGTTTGATTTGCACAAACCTACGGAATTTAGTGCGACTAATCAAGCTCGTAGAGGAGAATATCATCATCATCATCATCATCATCATCATCATCATCATATCAATAGGATCACATCTCATGGTACTCCACCACTCCAGTGTCCACTCCTCTTGGTACTGCAGCATTTAGGAGCTCCGGCGGGGCCCAGCCTGCACCGCTGCGTCGATGTGATCAATGGCAGTTAATAGGGTGCATAGGAACCAGTTGACCACGGTCAGCCGTTGGGGTGCTTTGGTAGAGGGAGGGGCGGCCGGCCATCTGCCGGTCTGCTGCCGGTGCCGGGTGGCATGGCCAGCCACTGGCCAACCTAATGCTCCAGCTACTCGGCGGATTACTGGATTTTTCTAGTCATCTCTTGGACGGACCGTAAATTGCAACTCGTTTTTAAATTTTATCATAAATAAAAAATGTCTAGTTTTGATTTTTTTTTTTTAAATAACGGACATCTATTACGTCAAACAAGATCATTATAGACATCATAGAATATATTTCGACGGTGTATTTGTTTGACGGTTACTCTCTGTCTATTTTATGGTTCGCTATGATATTCGTACTTAAGTTTGACTAGGTTCGTACAAAATATTAGCAATACATGTATCTCTAAATAAATATGTTAAAAGATAGATTTAGTAGTCTATGTCTAATGATATTATTTATGTATCATAATAAATATTAATTTTTGCTCGTATATATTGGGAAGTGAGAACTACTCTTAAAAAGAGATGGTGGGAGTAGATGTTAATATATTATGTTTATAAACTTGATCAACCTAGATAAGTTTAATTTAGAACAAAACTAAAACAACTTAAGAAATTTAAAATAGAGGCACTCTCAGGCCAGGCAAGACAGCATAAGCTTTACCGAAACATTTGGGGTGGAAATTTTCACGTTTCTTGGCCGTCAAATTTTCACGTTTCCTAAATAAGATTATTTTTCAACGTTTCACAACGTATGCTGGAGAGATCAACTTACTTCCGCAGGGGAAGAAATAACAACGTTTTTTTTTTTTTTTGAGAATAGTATCGTTCATTTTTAGTGCCAACGAACAATAGGTGTCATTTAGGAAAAGGGTGCATCGTCGTATTAATGCCTAAAGTTAATGAGTGCAGACATCCGTTCTTTATTTGGTTGCATAAGCATATTTAGCAGCAGAATAAGAAAAAAAAAAGGAAATAACCATTAGTTTTCAAATACCCTCGCTTCCAAGATAAGGGTGCCATAAAAGGAGTGATACAGCTCGTCTCCCTGTATATTCAGTCAGACGTAGAGCCAGCAGGGTGCATATGCATGAACAAGAAATCAAGCACACAGTGTTTGGTTTGACTGTTTGGAGAGAGAGTTATTTTTGGCTAACCAACCATTCGTCCTCCTTCCAACGGGCAGGGTTCGGACCTACCTGATGGACGGCTTCTTCTGCCACACCCACATCGCGTCGTGGCACACCCTCCACAACATCATCTGCGGCAGCGCCGGCAAGATCGACCGGTGGCTGGAGGTCGTCAGGGACCAGCTCACCTGCGACGTCACCGTCTACCACGGCAGCGACGACGAGCTCCTCCCCGTGCAGTGCAGCTACGCCGTCAAGTCCAAGATCCCGCGCGCCCAGGTGAAGGTCATCGACGGCAAGGACCACGTCACCATCGTCGTCGGCCGCCAGAAGGACCTGGCCAGGGAGCTGGAGGAGATTTGGGACAGGAAACGGTGAGCGAGATTGCTGGTGGGTAAATTTTTTTATAGGACGATGATGAATGAAGAAGCCACAAAGAGTGTCTGTTAAGAACACCACCACATAATTAATCTGGTTAACAAAAGGATGATTGGTCTTCGTAGAAGAAGAAGATGATGGCTGCCAACAAGCAACAACGAGAGTTTCCTAATGGAGGCTGCAGGAAAGGAAGTATAATTAAGGGCAGACGGACTGGAGAGAAATGTGAAGAGTACTTAATTACATTTACCTTTTTTTTTTTGTTCATTGGTTTTCGACTCGTTCTCAGGTTTTCATATTGAAGGCCGAGAAAAATTCTTGCCCGGCCTGTGTGTAATTATGATATAAATGATGATTAGTCGTTTCGGTTGTAATCCCTGAACAGAAAGTGACATGATCCGACTTGTGGAGCTTGTACCTTTTCTTCTCCGTTTTCTGGTCTATGCACACCACCCCCCCCCTCTTTTTGTTCTTATTATTACTCTTACCCGTGCGCTCCTGCAGGATATAAAACTGTATAATATTATATGCAATGAAAAATAAATCATATATGGAAACGCAGGATTACGAATCACTCAAATAGTACTAGAACTGAAGAGGAATTTTTGACGTCTTACATGCACGATGCTTCCATCTCAGTACTACTCTACCAAAGAACCCAATCAATGTGCAGATCTCATCAATGTATGAAGACGATCCAAGGTAGTACTACCATCGTGAGATTGAAAATCCACTTTATTCCCATCGTCCCATTCCGTGTCTACGAGTGGTCGGTCCACCTCAGATCTGGCCTGGCCTCTGAGATACTACATAGATAGTCTCCGCGTCAACCTGCAGAGATTCAGAGCAATTTTGCCCACACCATACCTTGCTGTGCCCTGTGACTGAGCATTGTGCCTAAGAAATTCATCGATGTCTCAATGGCTTTCATAAATGATGCAACGAAATTGTGAATGGCCCCAACATTTGCTCCAAAAATAAATATACATGCGTGCTCACAGCATAGCAAAATCAATATACCTGCGCACTGTCCAACTCCTTCCCATCAACTGTTCACTCGGCTCAAGCTGATCTTTACCTGATATAGATCATAAGAGCGTACCACAGAAGGACGATAAAGATAAAAGACGCAGATACGACCCCCACCTCGGGCCACAGCTTGCTGTACTTGTGCAGATTTATTACAGCCGCCCCATGCCTGCCTGCACAACAGAACGACGCCAACCTAACAATTCGCCACACGTAATTGCACTGTCTTCAGCTTCTTAATTTACTGTGTAATCAGTGTAACAAGAGTTGACTGAACTGAATGGCGGATGCAGGGCAGGCATGTAAGATTTCATACTGTGCTACAGTGAGCTTAAGCCTGCTCATTCAATACAAGTGCTCTCCACCTTTGGTGTTCCATCAATCCTCCCGTGCCCACCTCACCACCCAGGCAAGTGGCCGACCACAGCCCCTGGACAGTGGCCTTATGCACCATCTAGGGTTCCTGCCGTTCAAGAACTGTGCAAGGCACGCCTGCATAAGGACAAGAATGTAAGTAAGAAACGCTGTAGCCACGTCCCAACCAAGCAAGGATCGTTGGGAGTGATTTCCCTTCATGACACTTGCAGCAGCTACCTCCGTCCTGCACAAGAATTCAGATAGCGATGATAAGTAAATGATATCAGTTACAGAAATTAGTATTTAATAAAATGGTTCAGATTAGATCTGAAGATCGAAACATATACCTGTAGTCAACTCGGATTTTCTATGGAGCATTGAAATTATTAAGCCCTTTAAGGCGTTTCCTACTGGTAACCCTTGTCCAGCAGGGAGAGCATAGGAAACCGATGCAACATTTAACAACTCAGAGTACACAAGATACACGTGAGAACACACTGTAATAAAAAACATAATACATCAAGAGAAAAAGCTGCGCAGAGCATAATTAACTAATTTAAAAAGAAATCACTGGGCAAAAAACTCAGATACCAACACTGGAAGATTTATGCTACCAAATCTTGTGGGAACTAAAACTTTTCACAAGAACTCCAACAGGAATTAGTATCAGATACACCCTGGGAACAAAGAGCTCTACAGGGTCTCAAGAAAAATAAAAACAGAGCTTTACAGGGTCTCAAGAAAAAACAGAATGCCATGGGGAAACATGCAAAACATATTTGAGGAACAAACATGTTACTAAAACCTGATGCATGGCACTACTCACTCCATTTCAAATTATAAGATGTTTGGCTTTTCTAGGTTCACACCTTTTGCTATACACTTAGATATACAATGTCTAAATGCATAGTAAAAAGCAATGTATCTAGAAAACCAAAACGTCTTATAATTTGAAAACAGAAGGGTAGTAAACAACCTGTAAAGTTCTACCGTCTGAGCACATGATATGCAAAAAGAAAAGAAACATGATGCCTTAGAATATGAAAGAAAACATGAAATATACTGGAAGGTCAAAAGTGACTGTGTGTACTGAATATACTTCCGTCTCCCTTTACTCCATGCAAAGATTCTAGCAAAACTTCAATCAGCTGGGAGAGCCAAATGAAAAATCAATCATATCATACAATTATAACATATATGGAGAGATAAATCAACTGGGGAACTTCAGGGCAAAACATCTTTTTCAGGGGGCAATCATTAAGCATTTGAGAATCATCAAGGGGGGCTCATTATAAGCAGCCAAGGATATACAAAAAGGGCTACAAATCTCTGCCAAACTGCAGCCTTTCTATAAGTTAAACGCTTGTTAGAAACTGCAAAACTGTACAACGAAAAGAGAGGAGGATCTACTTTGGTGAAGTTAACTCTGAGCAACGAACAGGATTAATCCGCTAGGCTAGACTAAACTACCGCCATGAGCCCTCATTGCATATGAGACCACGCTGAATCCCGGATCTTCATATGCCACTTCATCAAGCCACAGAAACTTAACTTGGCATCCAAGCTTACTGCATGCCCAACATGCTTGTCGAGTGCACAGAGGTCTAAACCTTTGACTGACCTATAGCTACGATGATGGAAATGATGGCTATCTAAGTACAGAATTACATGGTGTTGATCTGGTCAATGCTCTTTTGGACCACTCTTATAGTCTGGGTAATAGGTGTCCTTGCTGATCTTGCGGCAACACTGATGAGCCATGCTGGCTTCTGAAGTGAGGTTTCAGTTCACTTGGATCAACAATCACTGATTGATAGCTTGGTGCTTTAAAAGAGAGTAGATTCCTTTGCACAAAACACCTCACTACACATGTGAATCTTAAGGTTTGGCAGACTTGTTAACAGCATGCAAATGCTTGTCAACCATTTTGCCCACAAAAATTTCAATCTGCATGGATGGTAAACACCATGAGTTAAAACACACAACATTATTCCAATTACAGTAAAATAACTACAGAAGACATTATCACGGCGCAGAACGGCTCCTGTGGCCAGAAGCCCAAGCCATAAGGCAGAAGTCAACAGAACAATGATCATTATTGATACAGAGCTACACAATATCAGTGAGGAGGTTGGGATAGAAGTATAAAACTTTGGTAAGTGAACATTGCTGTACCTTAATTTTCCTTTTCGCGTCAAGGAATTCAAGAATAGTCATCGATTTCTCTCCTTCTGAGCATGTATCAATGATCTGTTGAGGCCAGAGAAAAACAGAGACTACTGTCAGTATTATTACTATCATCACCTAAATTCACCAGAGGCAACAATGCTCAATAGATTGCAGAATGACGGAACTAACATGAAAAGATAATAGAGCACCACATGCAGCATTTTAGAAGTATGAACCAACTACCACTACCAAACTAAGTTTTCAAGTTGTCAACCTAAAAAACACAACAGTTTAAAACATATCTACATTTACATGATATAATACCTTGTTAACTGATTTGCGCATGATTGTTTTGTAACCGTCTCTGTCGATCTTTTTCCCTCTATAATATGGCATCAGCAGTGAAGCTATAAAAGTCACGAGACCCTGTTTTATATGCTCCACACCTCTTGATTGCCGTTCAGATGCGGGTTTGCTATCAGCACCCTGTGAGGCAGAACTACGGCATGTCTGCTTCTGACTACTTGAATCATCTTCATCAGGTATGCGAATCCGACTGTAAAATTCTTTATCAGCTTCCATTGCCTGTGCCTGCCACCTCTCAATGGCTAGAGGATCCTTGACACCATCAATGCAGATTGTATCAGTATCCACCCATGCCCTCATAAACCGAGCGTCTAAGATACCAGTATCTGTAGAATGATCCCGAGTGTTTGCCAGGCAAGCTTTCTCAGTTGAGTGGCTCTGCTGAGTACAATTATCATGAGGCATTTTCAAGCTGTCAGCATCAGCGCAGTTGGTGTTGTCAGGCAAATCCTTAGCTTTGACATTCTTGGAATCATTTTCTGATATACACTCAAGTCTCCCAAAATTATCCTTCAATGCTCTTTTTCTTGTATCAGATTCGTCCAAATGGTGATCACGCATCACAAAAGATTGGAACGATGGTATCTTTGGAAGCTCACGAGGCACACTTATCTCTGCTTCTACAGATGCATATGCCTAAAAACAGACAGGAGCCATGAGTTAGATGGCTTTCCTTTTCTTTTGTAGAACACATTCATTATTCTGCACTAACATCACCAACTAGAATATTCGTATATGCAACTCTAATTGTAATTCTAATTCAAGCCTTATGTACCATAACTGGCCTTTGGCCACCTCAAAGTTTGTCAAATTTCTATTGATTATCTCAGTTAGTGAATCTAAATGATAAACTAATCAGATCTAAAACTGCTTACAAGTTTGAAATTTATAAAACTCTAATTTCCATGTTTAATTTTTAAATTTCCATTTTAAGTGGTATATTCTATTAAGTTGCATGCACCCACCAGTTCAACCCAAAAGCTTAAGCTGATGGGAAGAGGTGGGCAATTCACTTATATTCCAACATATTTGACCAACGGAGGCAAATAAACTTGCTCTAACCGTTGCATGCAAGGTACGTCCCAAAAACATGCACAAAATAAGGAGATTATAACTTCAAGAAAATAATATGGAAATGACCAAACTAGTTCCTTTTAAAATTGCTGGAGAGAAGTGCTTCGCTCGGTGATAAATGAACAGAAAGAAGGGAAACAGATTATTATAAATAAGGGGAAAAACGAAAATGTCTCTTTAGTTTTGCATCCAGAGACCAGAGCTCTACAGTACACAATAACACATCATGCAGTATGCAACAAGACTAGCAAAAAATACACGCCCTGAATTTTGAAATAGATAAAATAACGCTTAAAAAAACTAAAGCAACCTATGAGGAACAAGGTTGGCTTTGTATATTAAGAAAATAGGCACACAAATTCACCTCGATGAGGGGTTGAAATTGGGCATACCCTCAACCAACTGAGCTAGGACCAGCTTCTTAATAAAGACTAAACTAGTATAATTTTCATGTCTGCAGTGGCAGGTAATGAAATTGTGATAATATAAAGAGCGAACTCTGTGGTGTCAGGAAATATCGTAATGGAACTGCTATAATAGAGGCAGATAACAGTCTTTCTCAGTTTTTTATGGATAATGCCCATATTAGAGACAATCAGGATGGTCAATGGTAAATATTAAAACCTGATTGCTTGGAGAAATGTTAATCAGAATAAAATTTTGGTCACAGACCTGTGCAGCTGCTATGGCCGCAGCTCGAGCAGCCTCGGCAGCAGCGAATGCAGCAGCTTCTTCCTCGGACATAGGAATGCCACACTCCACGTTAGATTCAATACCGTGTTGTTGCTTTTGGGAAAGCAACTTGCCATCGGACATAGCAGCTGTCACAGTTTCCAATTTCATTTCCTTGTTCTCATACTTCTTGTTTGTCTTTGGTGGTGACTGACTTGCGAATCTTGTACGCTGGCGCTGGGAAACTACTTTATTATTGTTCAAAGTTTCATTTGGCACACGTAAGGTAGGTTTTCCTGATTGCAGATCCTTACTCTTGGTCTTACTCGATTCAATTGATGGTATTCGACGCAGCAATTTGAGTCCACCATTGCTATCCTTTTCTCTACGAAAAACTTCAATCCACACACTGACCAACTGACGAGCTATAGCACGAATATCTCGGCTTGTGTGCACACAAACCTTTTCCTTTACAGTCTTCCCAATTCCTGCATGAAGTTCAAAAAGAGGAATCAGGTTTGTCACCAGGCTGCAATGGCAAATAACTTGTACAAGCATCCACAGGACGCACTAGTTGTACAAACATCCATAGGACGCACTAGTTATAACAAACAGAGATCAATGTAGTAGTGCACTTAGATACTCTTCTCTCAGTAATGTCAGATATTTGTTTTCCTTTGATCAACCTAGTAAATAAATAAATACATAAAAAGTACAATAGGAAGTGGTTTTGCTAAATTGGTAAGGTAAATTAATTTCCTATAAGAATGTGAATATGTCATAACCTATGGTTTTGCACCCTTCCAAAGATAAGGCTGGAAGGGAGGAACATGAAAATCAGTTTATGCCGAGACATTCCCTAACACCAACTCTTCTCTCAGTAAAGTTAGATATGTGTTTTCCTTTGATCAACCCAGTGAATAAACAAATAAACAAATACATAAAAAAATACAATAGGAAGGGGTTTGCTAAATTGGTAAGGTAAATTAATTTCCTATAAGAATGTGAATATGTGATAACCTATGGTTTTACACCCTTCCAAAGATAAGGCTGGAAGGGAGGAACATAAAAATCAGTTTATGTCGAGAGACATTCCCTAACGCCATTGAAAGGGACATGGAGGCATGGAGCTTTGCACAGACCTGATAAACGTACAGCTACCAAATCAGTGGAAACAAGCACAAGCAAACGCACACAGTGCCGCAGCAGTTGAGTAGCATTTTTCCCAAGTGAATCCTGCCAAATCAAAATGCAAACGTGAGGACCTTAAATATAGGAAAAGCACCAGTGTCATGTAATGCTTAAAGAAATAACTCATTAATCAACTTACAAGTATCCAAGAGTTTAGTGTACTTAGGCCTTCTTTAGACCCAGCAAATGATTTAAGAACATCTGTTGGAAGCTTCAATAACTCCTTAGCCAAATGTAGGCGCCCTGATGTTGTCTTTGCACTGAAAAACATTTCTTGCAGCAAAGATTCCTTGCTAACAATTGGATACGTTGCATCAGATGAGTTCTTACTTAGAGCAGTGGAAAGTTCACATGCTTCAAGCCTATTTGACATGTCCCTGACTTCATTTCTTTCACTGTCTGACTGCATTTGGTAAGTCTGTAGCGCTTCTACCTCAGCAATATAGTCATTGCCAGTGTTTAGTAAGTCAATGATGCGAACAGATTCTCGCAAACCACTCAAAATTGCACCACCAACAGTATCTGGATGCTCTTTGCATGTTGCTTCACCCGCAAAGAATAAGCAATTTTCAACTGGCCTTCCGAGAATATCATAATCTCGCCCTGATGCTCCAACTGCAACATACGAGTAAGCACCTCTACTAAAGGGATCAAGTCCCCAATTTGTCACGACAGATGCAACTGGATCTGGTACAGAAGCATTCCTAAAAAGCTTTCGGAGAACCACCATAGCACTGTTAACATGATCGCCAGAACTGATGCTTTGTCCATCTATAGCAGCCTTCCCAACAAGTAGAGCTATCAGAACTGGAGCCCCAACTGTCTTTCTGAGATTCCAAAACATAAAGCACCGTCCTCTTAAATCTGTTTCTTCTGCAGTTGCACCAAAGTAATCCACATTATCATCCCAAAATACCTCAGGGAACTCCAATACTATCTTGTTTAGAACACCAAACCCAAGCCGGTTTATAGAAGATAATTTCCAATCTGGCAACGAGGGTGAAAATTTGATGGACTCTGCTTTCAAGCAACCAAGAGGAACAGTTATTAACACAGCATCTCCAGTAAATTCACTTCCAGTTGAAGTGGAAACCTTGACATATTTCCCATCCTTACAGCTAGCACCTAACTCCTCAGGTCCATACAGTACTTCAGTTACAACATGGTTTAACCTAATATCAAGTCCTTTAGCAAGGCTCCGTAGAACAGTGTCATAGCCACCTTTAATCATGCAATGAGCACCTCCAAATCCTCCATATACATCATCCTGGTTCCAGTATGGAAGGGATACAGATTTCAGCGTTGTAGCACAACCATACTCTAAATGTGCAAAATGCCAATTCATAACCCTTCTCTCAAGAGGGCTGAGGACATCTATCTCATTCTTTCCACAATGATCTATCTCCTTCCCTGTTGAAGCACTTACGGAAATGTCTACACCTCCAGAATTTGTCATAAATCTCAAGTGGCCATCCTGCTCCACAGAATCCATAGGTTGAGTTCCACGATGCTTCCTAAGAGCATACTCCAGTCCATCCTCCAGGGATAACCCGATTGCACTGTCACCATTTTGCGCAAAAAGCAGCGCCATCTCATCAAGAAGGCCATTGTATTCGGCTTCTAAATCTTCATCCAAAGAATCAGGAACCTTGTCACCAGTTACTACATCATACAGAGGGCAAGCACTATTCAACGTAGTAAGTTCAAGACCAAGCTGAGAACAAATCAAAGAAGATGGATCAGCCCGTCTTTCAGTAGCTATATCAGCCTCCACCCCTGTAATAATGCTAGCACCCAAATCTACTGGAACCGAAAGTGATGTGTGATCTGTATAAACACGGCCACCAATCCTTTCTCGTGCCTCGAGAACAGTGACCGAAAAACCTTGTCGTTGCAAATGGCGAGCAGCAGTTAAACCAGCAGGGCCTGCTCCCACGATGATTATCCTTTTGCCATGCACAGCAGACTCAACCCTGTCACTTCGACAGTTGTTTCCACAATTTTCAATTTCACGTGCTTCTTGTTGATGAGGGACTTCAACTTTTCCAACAGAACTATCCAGATATGGCGTACATTGGATATCCAAATTGCTGGATGGCAATGATGCATTTCTAACTTCAGTTGACATGTCTAGATTATTTTTTTCCATCAGATGTTCTTTAGACTTCAAGTGAGGTAGCAATTCCAGGGCATCAGAGTGAACAGTGGGACAGTTCTTTTCATTTGATGCTTCTACCAAAGCACATTCAGTATTCTTCAAACTTACGGTTCTGCAGCATTCAATGCTTGTTCCATACTCCAAATCCTCATTCTTTTGTGATACAGAGACAATGCTATTTTGAATGCTTACTGATTCCATTTGACATGATTCATTTAGCTTGGGTACTTCAACAACCTCACACGGAGTGTCATCGTGCCCCTTCACCACCTTATCTGATGCAATTCCAGCATTTATGTAGCCCTGAAAATTGATGACATATAGAGTGCAAGCATTCAGGCGCTTTTCTAATTCAGTAAAACATAGTAACTACTCCCTCCATTCATTATCTCCTTCATCTAAGCCTTTGACGCAATGACCAAGGAACAGAGTAAAAACACTTAGTTTGCATTTAATCATCATGGGCTGAGCCATTGAGCAGCAAAGAGACAATAAATGTAGGCAAAGAACAACCAATGAGTAGCAAAGAGTCAATAAATGCAAGTAAGTCCCAAGCTAATATGAAGGAGATTTTTGAATAAAATTTTTTTACATAGATGGAGATAAAGGAACGGAGGGAGTAAAAGAAAATCTTTAACAATATAAGGCTAGTAGTAAATTGGAGATCTATAAGCTGGTTACATGTAAAAAGGAAACATATGCTCGATTTGGTAAGGCATCAAAGAGGTGCAACAGCTGCAGCTAATGGTAGGTGGAAGTTCATGGCTTAATTTGGTAAGGCAATTTTGGAAAATAATGAAGACTAAGGGCAACTCAACTTACATATTGGTCTAAGAATAAAAACACTTCACGAGTAAGTGCTTGATGCGGCAACTCATCTTTCGAAGGAACATCTGAAACACCACAGTCTGCAAGATCCAATAAATGTTTAACATCCTTGCTCCAGCGACTTAGTATCATGTTCCTGGAATACAAAAAGAAACAGACGTAGGAAAATCATGATGCGGAGTTAATGCCACGAAGCACAGAAATTTGATATTAATATGGTAAGAAGGAATCATTAACCTACCTGCACTCTAGGTACTCCTGAAGGCCACCCTTGCGCTTCAAAACATCCTTGAACTTTATCTTCTCAATCGGTGTAACAGTCTTTGCCTTTAGGCCGGCACGTACTGCAGCAACACCAGTATCACCTCCACCCTCATAAACTTCTGAGGTTTTAATTTTATCTTTTGTTTTTATTGACTGATCACCTGCTGAGGGATTCGAGAACAGCCCTTGCTCTTGCATTAGAGTTTCCCAGTCAACATCACCCTCATATGCCATGTCACCATGTTTGCGTTTTTTGGAACCTCGCGTAACACGTTTCACCTTTGATGTGTTGTCCTTGTCTTCACAATCCAGTGGTGTTGCCACATCAACTATATCCACATCTTTCACAGATGCTGCCATGTCTGCACCTAGACATGCAAGATTATTCCCAACAATGTCATGGGAAGAACAAGAATCCTTGGCCCCCATAACAGGCAGCTGATCCAAATTTTCCTCAATAACCATAGTAGTATTTGCTTCAATAATTTCTGTTGTCTCAGTTGGTTTATGATCAGCGTCAACAGACAATACTGCCTCTTTTCGTCGAACAGATTTCCTGGGAACCTGTTTTGGTTTTAGACCAGTTTTCCTTTTTATGGTTGATGTTGGTGACTTGCCTTGAGAACAATCAACGTCATCACTGCTTTCCTTCCCTAGCGTTTGGGAACATGTGTGTGCATCAGAAACACCGACATTGGTTGTATTTGCTGCTGTGCAAGATTTTTTTTTCATCAAGATTTCCTGAACAAGATTCCATCCCAGGATGATTGCTTGCCCAAGCTGAGATTTCAAAGTGATCAGTGACCTCATTGAAAGAGTTTATTGGTCCATCCAGTAGTGTTTTGCTGTCTTTCACATCTTGTAGAAACACTTCAACTACTGATCGGTGAAATGATCCATCATCTGCAGCATTCTCTTTCCCAACAGACTTACTTTCTAGTTCAGGAGAAACAGAAGATATTCCTCCCAAAGCTTGCCCAGGACCAGCACCAACCTTATAGTGTCTAGTAGATTCGCTACCATTTGCCCTTGCCTTTGCCTTCCGAGGCAATGAGGCTTTCCGATCCTGCACACAAGCATTCTTCATCTCTTCCTTTGTGCGTCCGCCTTCTCCTTTTAGTGCCCTTGGAAGCTGTGTCTGGTGCCAAACCAGATCCCTTGTTAAGACCATCCTCATCATGCGAACAAGAAACTTCCACGCCTTCTGCCTCCTCTGAGACCTGCCGTGACTTCCGACCAGATCTCGTAAACAGCACTGACAAGGAGTCTTTCAACCCCAAATCATCCAAATCCTGAGCATCATTCCCAGAAACATCACTGCCCACCAGTTTCAGGACATCCAAATTGCTTTTGTCATCAGCAGCAACACCACCTATATCAACAACACCCTGTACATCTTCCTGTTGAACCAATGTCGGAACCTCGGGTCCACATTCTGCCACTGCACCAAAATCATTACTATCCTTGCCTTTCTTCCGCTTCTTCAACTTCTTCCTTATGCTAGCCAAGGTATCTTCCATCTCCCCTGGCACTGTGGAGCTGATACAGGGCATGGGTGTGTACACCCAATAATTTTTTGCAAAAAGATTGTTAGTAGTATACAATACATGTACAACTAACAACTAGGTCAGATCCGATTACAAAATGCTTATATTAGGGTTTGGGGTGGTCGGTTTCGTGCGGCAGGAAGGGGAGGGAGGGGCGGGCATACCTGACGGATGCTCGTCGCAGGCGAAGGGTGGGGTTTCCGGGGCCGTGGCCGTGGCACGGCGGTGGGCCGAGGCCCGGCGGGGCGGCGAGGCGGCGAGGTCGCCGCCGGAGCTGCGGGCGTGAGGAGGGCGGTGAGCAGGGGCGTCGCGGCGCGAGTGGCGTGGGCGCCCCTGTGTTTAGGGGGAGGACGGCCTCGAGGCGGCGCTGGCGGGGCCGCCGGCCGCCGGCGGTGAAGAGAGGAGCGGGAGCGGCGTAGGAGGGGCGCGAGGGCGGCGGCGAAGACGATGGTGGGGAGAGGAGCCGCGCGTCACCCGAGGTCGCGACTGGTAGCTCGTTAACCTCCCCTTTATTTCTCGGTCCCAACTCGGCGGCGGCGCGGGCGAGGGCGGCGGCGACGAGGAGGGCCGGATGTTTGCTCCTCGGCGAGGGGAGGGGAAGGAAGCGTGACGGAGGACTGGAACTGGAGAAAAGAGGGGATTGATACGGTTTAGGCTTTGCCTGTGTGTTTCGGTTTTTCGTGCAATTCTGTGTGCGAAAAAAAACACCTGGTTTTCACAATTCTATCAGCTGTTTTTCGGTGCTGTATATGTTAGCGCTATATGGAAATATATTTGGAGATGGCTTTAAATTGCTATCTA